>VXBL01005799.1:0-10778 GCA_013400195.1 Aramus guarauna
TATAACTCCAGCTCAGTCATAATGTGAAATGAAACACTTTTAACATTAATAGTATTTAGTCTGAGCATAAATGTAATTCAGTTAGTGGAAGTGCAATGCATCTGTATTAACAGACACACAATGATTTTTACAAAAAAAAAAAAAAAAAAAATTCTGTTAGCAGATGGTGTCCAACAAAGACCACTATTGTTTCAGTGTGNCCAACAAAGACCACTATTGTTTCAGGGTGAGATGCTTCAAATGTTCTGGGCATTTAGCCCAGACAGAGCCATTTTTCCTGTAGTATGTGACCAGGCAATAACAAAAAGAATGAAAATAGAGGTGTCAGTCCATATAAAAATATTTTTATAACTTAATATATCAAACAAGTCAGTGGCAATTATTAAACCAAGTTAAATTAACAAAACTGATAAGATCATTCTTTTTACATTTTCATGTCTCTCCAAACAGTTATTAGGCATTGTACCTTCTAGGAAAAATGAATTTGGAAAATTTAGCTACCTGCTGGTACTGTTTAAATGCCCACAGATAACATAACTCAAGCTGCCTGGTGCATGAAAGTGAGTGTTAGGGCAATCAACAGGAACAATAAAAATCTGTTCAAACAGAAAATCCACAAATCCCAAGGATTTGGAGCCTCCCCATGGATTTCCCACAAATTTTGCTGTTTTCAGCAGAATCTAAGCTTTTATTTTAAAGGTGAACTGCAAAGCTGAAAAGAAAATTGAGTTAATAAAGTATGTGCTGAATCCCCTGCTCTCCTTTTGCAGCCTTCTAACTGGGGCCATCTGCCACATATGTTTTAAGTTCTTCTTTTTATTAAAAAAAAAAAAAAAAAAGCAACAACAAACTCCCTCTTTGAATATCATCTAATATTTATGTGTTCACTTCAAGAATAAACTTCCATTCTTCTCAATACTCTTACGAACTCTGAAGTATTTCTTAAATCCATGGATTTGTCTTCTTCAAGCCATCCCTTCACTTAGTCTTATCCACTTTCTTTGCATTTAACTTTTTAACATGTGAACTCTTGGGCATACAGCTGTGTCCTTCCATTTATATCTGACATCTTTTTTAAGAAGAATGAGATTAAGTGGTTTGGGGAAAATGCTAGGATACTACAGGTATGAAATACATTTAGGATAAAGTTTTGGTACGGATAGCTTGAATACTTTAATATTGTAGCTGATTAAATTGATATAAATTCAAAGCAGCTTAGAGAAAACGTATAGTTTAATGCTGAGAGCACTTCATACAAACAGACTCCTATCAACTCTGAGAATTTCACCCTTAACATTACATATTTCATTAAAACCACTGTTGAAAACATTGTTTATGATGCCGTGCACCTATTGTGTTCCACAGGTAGGGATGCACTAGTCTAGTTACTAACTTTTTGTTTCTTAACCCACATGAACACTGTATTCAGGAGGTCATAGAAATATTTCATTAGCATTACAGCTGAAGTTGTTTTCTTGTCTGTTTAATGGAACTAATCTGTACTAAAAATAGTTTGTGTTACTTTATAGAGTGTAAAACATATTAAAATGTTGATAGTGTATAAGGAGTATTATGTAGGGTGTTGATAATATATGAGGTTTATTATGTAGTATATTATTTAAGCAATAGTAAAGCAGTTGCATTATACAGAAGATTTTTTTTTAACAAAATACTAGATTTACACATGATAAAAATATTACTTATATTTAAAAAATGTTTATATTTGACAAATAAATGCCCAGTGCGGCACTGATCAAATTAATGTCAGTGGCGTTGTTACAAGAACTGTTCTTGTGATACTAAATCTAAAAATATTATTTATATCAGCTTAAATATAAAATTTAGACAGCTGCTTTATAAAAAATTAAACTAGTAAGGACAAAAGATTAATTGAAACCTAAAAAGATTAAAATTGCAGATACTTGTTGATTGAAGTAGTTGTACATGGTATAAAATGGATGTCAACTTGCTTCTGTCTTACAAGTGCTTAAATATAAGTTTAACTTTACTTGCATGCTTACAGGTAGTTGTTTGGAAGTGTTTCAACCTCAGCAGTTCAAGTCTGCATAATATACAATTAATAGTCTTGCCAAATTTGTTTAGCATTTTATTTATTTTGAGATACAGGTATAATAAATGGTAGTTTGAATAACACAGTGGAATTATTTACATGTAAAGCAAAGTACAAAAGTGCAGGACTGGAGACTGTAGTTATTACAGAAATAATTATCTTGGTTAATTATGCCAATCTGTTATCTCTATGTAATGGCTACTTGAATAAAACAATACACTGAGCATCATAAAATAGATTTGATATAAATAATATTCATTATTGGTCAATTGCCTGCTTTGCTTTTTTAAATCAGCATAAATGTTTTCAGTTACATGTGGGGGTGAGATGATCATCTGAAGTGGACTTTTATTACATCATATGATTCAAGTCCAGTTTGAGATCTACTGCAAAAATAAAACATCTTTGCTATTTGATTTGAATTTTTGAGACTTGCTTTAGCTCAATTTAAAAATACTTTTTATTCAGTCTAAAGAGGTCTCAGAATGTTTTTTCTGGCTCACATACAGTCCATGCTTAATAGATGTACAGATGTGGGATAATAATGTAAGAGGCATTTTGGAGCCATTCTTTTTTCATGTGAGAAGGGAATCGGTAAAGGGAAGAGATTAGAGATGAAGCTGGTTCATAAGAATGTGAAATCCATCTGGGGTAAGGAGCAGATCAGCTCAGATGCTCTTCTGTAAAATAACCTAGAGCTCAGGTTGTGCTTCTGTAACTCAGAGTTAGTGGACTTTACTTTCTGTTCTTTACAGACTTCAGAGATTTTAATAGTTGCTGTAGGAACTACCACTTTAATTTGCTGAATTCTTTTTAGTAGTCTTACTGTAAAGCTAATTTGTTGGTGATTTTTGTGATTAATTTTATAGTTGAAATAAAAAAAATCAGATGCACAGAATATACTAGGCACACTGAAATACACGCTTGATCACACTCTGGGAAGCTGGGGGAGTTTTTTCTGATTGTGCATACACCAGTGTAATTAATTCTGTAGTCTTCAGGCATTTGCTGGATAACTCTATATCAGCTGTGGCTTAGTGGTCCTGTGTTAACTGTTCAGTATGGAACAAGTTCACACAGGTCCTAAGTACAGAGTTGGGATTTGATTATATTTCAAAATACATCTAATGATTATTGTAATCCTTATTTAACCATGCATGCATTACACAAAAATTATAAACTTTTTTTCTTTTTGTTTTACCTTTACATATCTCACAGTTGTTGCTTTCAAAGTTTTATCAAGCTTCTATTACAGTTACATAAGAAAAAGAGGATGATCTTTCTTAGAGCTGTCAAAAAGCTTACTTTCCCTCCATTCAAAACCAGAAAATGACAGATCACTTTCTCAGAGGAATATTTTTACATAAGAGATATTTCATCCAAAAAATCAAGCAAAAAAGCCCCAAAAATATTTGTGCACCTTTAGGTGTGGACCTCTCCAGTATGGAACATACCATTCCATGCTTATGTGCTGCTAAGTCAAAGTAATAAATGCCTGTTTTTTAGAAGTCATAATTGATTTAAGAATAAATTATGCTGGATTAGATCAAAGATCCATTTAGTCAAATAACCTGTCTCTGACAGTGGCCAGAAGCAGGATAGTTCTAAGACACTACTGGGGAACTTTTCCTGTTTCCACCAATCTCAAGTTTAAGGCTTATTTAGTCAGAAAGTTCATTTGGCCTGTTGTATTTAATGCTTTTTGGTGTATTTTTCTTCTATGAATAGATCTAGCTACTTTGAACCTATTCATATGTTTGGTCTATATGATGTCTGGTGGCAATACATGACTCTGTAGTTGTAAGCAGTGTGGACAATATTTCCTTTTGTTTATTTTAAAACTGCTGCCTTGCAGTTTCGTTTTATACCTGCAAGTCCTTGTCATATGAAAAATAGTAAATAACACCTGTAGTTTTAGTTTACATTCTGTTGAAGAAGTTTCTGTCCTGTATTTGCTTGGATATCATTTTCAGGCTTAATCAAATCTCTATTTACATTCTAATTCACCTTCGATATGAAATGTCCGTATCCAGCATCTCTAATCACATATTGTCTCTAATGTCTGCATTCTGAATCAGGAATGAACTTTGAAGGTGGTGAGACATAAGGGATGTCTTCTTTCACTGGATAGCCAGAGGGACTTGATGGCCCATTCTCACTGAAATCCCAATTGAATGTTGTCTGCCTCTTCTGTCATCATATTTAGATATAGGGGATCATAAAAATAAGGCAAGGGCTTCTTAAAAGGTCCTCTTAACCACCATTGTGTTCTGATACAGGAGCAGTTGTAGAGTGAGCTATGCTGTTTGAATGGTGAGTGAGCTATGTAGTTTTTCCAGAGATAGAGAATTTTCGAAATATTACTGGCTTATTGTGAATGCATTGTACAGTGTGTCTCTGAAGATCAGTTCCCTGAGTGCTGTATTTAGTGTGTATGTGTGTGTTTTCTGCCTTAAACAGGAAAAGGGAAACAAGGAGCAGGATGCTGCTATCAGAGCATCCCATCCAGCCCTTACCTAGTACTCTCTGACTTCAGGAGTCCCTCATACGTGAACAAGAAGTATGATGTAAGCAAGAGAAAGTGTTCTGACAGTGGAAATTCTGGCTTTTGACTTCCCAGAGAGTCCTGTAGCACTCCGCTGTCACATCATGTACATGTGGTCCCTTCATGTGACATAAGAGGGCTTGGGAAAGGCATTGCTCCAGCTAGGTTTTTTTCTTGCTGCCAGAAAAATTCTTTCCAGTCTGCTCTCTCTTGTCTGGATCAGAAGAGCCCTTAGAAGAGTGGGCAGCCAGGAAGGATCCTCAAGCTGGATGAATCACCCTGTTAAATCCTTTGAGGCTCAAATAGTACTATTGGAAAGAGGAGGGTTTTGTTAGCTTTGAGTGAGGCTCAGTGATTGCTTCAAGACTTGAAACATTCTGCAAATCAGTCTTTAAACTGACATTAAGTTGATGACATTTTTATGTATAGAAAAGCAATTTTATGTAATGTTGAGGTTTTAGAAGAATTAAGTTATTTTGTTCCTCTTCAGAGACATGCTGATTTTGAGCCTTGGTAAAAAAGAGATTCTGTACTTGCTTGTGGACGAATACAATAGGTAGATTGAGTAGAATGTTTAGCTGATCTTTCAGACAATTTGACATTGATCTTGCAAACACCTCAGCACATGCTTAACTTCAATCCTTTTTTTTTAATGTTATTAGAACCACTAACTACTGTGTACTCAGACAGAGTTCTCAGTTGTGGTTTGCAGTAGCAGAGCATTTGAATATGATTTGGTTTTTTTAAATATGCACTATATAGAGACTGCAGAGCAGACTCACTTGGGAATAATGTTGCCATTTCATAATAGGGAAGGATGCTAAAATCTAGAAATGTCTGAGCCAGCTAACTCAATGAAACATTTTTGGCAAGATTGTCTTTTTTGAATCTGGCTTTTCAATATAATTACAAACCAAGTAAAGTTGACTATTTGTTTTATTTAAGACTGCTCCTATGACAATTTACTATTTTGTACAGACAGGTGATATGGCAGGTCAGAAAAGGATTCTGTATGTCTGTGGTGACTATATTTTACAGTGTTTGGTAGGTTTTTTATGGAAGCCATTTGGTGATCTCATCAAGAAGTCTATTGTTTCATTACTATCAGATTGTGTGTTTGTGATTAAATCAGCAGAATGGAGAACATGAAGGGAGTGCTATTCACTTTGCAATCATTTCCATCTGTTATGAATTTTTATCAGATGTTGGGAAACAGCAGGCAAAACTCAGAGCAAGTGTTTTATCCAATTTCCAAGAAACAGTGATATGTAATTGGCATATATTGTGCTCTTAGTTTAATCTCTCATTTAGATATTTAAAATGTCCTATGGTGTACCAGTGTTAATAGAGTATATAGAAAGCTATTTCCATCAATCTTTCCATTATTTTCTTTTGAAGGCTCTGATGCTGATATAAATATTTCGGTACTTAGTAAGAGTGAGCACTGATGACACTTTTCATAAAATGGAGAGTCAGAGTGAGACTTGGATAGGAAAATCTGCATTAGGCATATGCTGCTATCCTGAGTGTCTTTGCTGACATTGATGTTGTAGGAATCTGCAAGTGTAATTGACTGGCCAATGGCCAGTACCATTTGCCTTGGAGAAATGGGAGAGGAATCCATCAGCAATACACATAAGCTGATTTATAATTAGATGGCCCCAAGGAATGAAGTCTTCTGTTTCTTCTGAAATTCATTTTTAGTGTTAATTGTTCTAAATAGATCTTCCTGGTTTTCATATGAATGTCTGAGATACTTTCAATAATGTGAAAGTTTTTACTCCAAAGAAGTTGTCCACAAAAGAATTGTGTAGTCTCATCTGAAGAGTGAAAAATATTTTATCTTTTTTTTTCTAAATTACTGAGATTTTACTGACTGTCTCCTTGACTCAGATATTAGAAGTTTGCAGTATTAGTGGTTTTCCTGCCATTTTTCATGTTTCCTCTGTTTCATTTTCTTCATGAAATGAACAGTTCCATTTTTTTCCATCTTTATGTCAGGGGCAGTTTTTCATGGTGGGAATAGCCTTTGTCATCCTTTCTGGAGTTTCCTGTATTACTGTGTTGGCTGTTTTGACATGGGATATCCTGTTTCGTTTATAGTATTCTAAATTGAGCAAAATTGTCTGTCTCTTGTAGCGCTATTATAATGCTTTTGTATTACTCTCCTTACTAAGTGTACATTTTATGTTATTTTTTTCCACAACTACATATTAGTAGAGGTCTTCATTGAGCTGTCACTAGTAAAGTTCAGAGGCTTTTCATGAACTCATTCTGTTACTGTAGAGCTGTGTAAGGCATACAAAGATTTCCCTCTGCAGAATCTCCTTCAATTTTGTAAGCGAATTTAACCAGAATTTCTGAGAATCTGACTCTGCCATTTGTTCCATTCTCCGTTCCTGAGTTAAAACCATAAAAAATCACCTTATTTTGTCTGGGCTTGACTGAGCTCCTGATTTTGGATCTTCTAGAAATGTTACCATCACGTTTCTCACTCAGTTTTTTCAGAGTATTTAACTCGAAGTAGTAACTTTGCCATATTGAAAGGTAATTGCTTATTCTTGTCTCAGTTTGCCTATTTTTTTAACTGTGTACTTAGTTTCAGTCTATTTCTCACCATTTGCTTTCTCTTTTTTAAAGCGCTCGTTGTAAAGGCTTTTTGAGTATCTAAAATGGTTCATCTTGTTGACCATTACTCTGTTCATCCACACCTTCATCAATGCATTGGAATGAAACTACTAGATTAGTGAGACAACATAGAGACTCACTGTTCAAGATGTGTTTATTTTATTAGTTACTTAAAACTACTCACCAGAAGCTGCCATAAGGTTCACAGTGCTTTCCTTGGTCATGCCATTTGTTCTAAAGGTACAGTGCTTGTTACTATCTGGTCATCCGATACCACATTGTTTTTAAGGTGAGTTAGTGGGACAGCCATTCCTGAGTTCCTGCCAGAGGATGTACTCTGGGGCTTTATCACACCTTAGCTGGTGGATATCTCTTTTTCTGACACCTCTGTCTCTGGTCTTGTCTCATCTTTATGTCCAAATCAGATCAGGTTCTTAAAGAGTTATCTCTCAAGCATCTTCTTTTCAGAAAGCTGGCACAAATCAATCATTTATCAGCAGCGGTTTTGTTTTACTTTATTATTCCCTTTAATCCCATGTGACCTAGTGACCTCTTTCTTTTTTTATGTTTTCTTGTTTTAGATAATTCAATCATTATAGCATTAATACCTGCAGCTGTTTCCTCTTTAAAACTCATCGTAGCCCCTTTATACATCTTCTAACGTATGACCTTCTACAATCTATTCTTACAGCCCTAGCTTTTTTTAGGTTTACAAATACAAAATTATTTGGTTTGCATAACCTCTTAAACCTTGTTGTTTAGTCACACTGTTTAATTCCTTGCCTTTCTGGTCCTTTTTTTGTGAGCTTTGCATTGCATCTAATATTCTCTTTGTTTTACAAAAAGCATCCATGTTACTTCTAAAGCATTTGGTACTTTTACCTAAGACAGGAGAACTTGTCTAACTTACCTGGTGAAACCACCCTTCTAAATTTTCAGAATGATTTGGTTTGCTTCCTCTAAGATGGTAAACAAGATAATACCGTTTTCTTGATTTGAAGGTAAGAATAATTAAAGACAACAATTACTGGCTAATAGAAAAATAAATTGAATTGGTGTACTAAAAGAGATTCTGCTAAACTCAGGTACTTCCTGAGCAAAAGTAACCTTTTTTTCTAGGCTGTATGTATGTGATAGAACTTACTCTGGATTAATCAGGAAGAAATGGTTAAAATGAAGGAGAGGGAAATATAGAACAAGTACTGTAAAATAGGTAAGAAGTTGGTTAAAGGAGAACATAAATTATGTTGAAAGAGCAGCTTTTTTTTGGGTCACATTTATTAGGATAGTTCTTATTTCAAGTTTTCAGTAAAACTTTAAATATTGAAAAAAAAACCCAAAGTTTGTTAAATGAAGCTTGTAGATAGCACAAACTGGGAAAGTAATATTAATGAGACAGGAATAACTTAGAATATCGTAATGGAAAATTGGATGATCTCAAAAGCTTGAATGATACAAATAGAGTGAAACTTAACAGTCATAGGATCATGCGGTAAGGAACTAAAACAAGAATTCATCCTGCAAGCCATCATTTGGAAGTGACAGAGGAGGATGAGAACCTCTTAATTACAGCAACTGCAAATGACCAATGTGGTGTGCTATTACAAAAAAGAAAAAAGGAAAATGCAAACACTAACTGAGGCGTTTGCAATCCAGATAGATAAACCATTGATGTGGATGAGAGATGCTGGCAGTCTCCTCCAGTTTTTATTTGTTTTAGTTTAACACTGTTGCCTATCTTACATTAGCCAAAGTTCGGCTCTTCTCTTACATTGGGAAAATGCAAGTTCTCTTATCTGTTCCAGAATCTGCTGTGAACATAAAAGTACAGATAGTACATAAAATCAGCCTTAAGCTAAAACTATGATATATGGTTCTATACATTCCCTAATGCATACAACTGCAGTTTCTGGCAGTGTAACTGGTGGCAGAACAATGTAAGTGAAGAAAGTTTGTAGGGAAAGCTAAAACCTTTTATTAAGCAAACTGTGGCAGAAAAATAAACCAGCTGAAGAAGAGTTCATGTGCCCTGAAACCTGTGGGGTTTTTTCCCCTCTCCATCTGTCTCAGCTGCCATAATGAAATATATTGCTTCTTCCTTAATATCTTTCTTCTCTTTGCACAAGTTTATACTTCATACTCAGTCTGCAGGCCCTGCTGTTTTGCTAAGCTTCTCCCAACAGAGTAAAATGGGAGCTTTCTTCATCAGTCTCAGCCTGTGAGAGTTCATTGCTCAGTACTGAGACTGCTGACATACCGTGTAGTTTGTAGTCAAATATGCATAATTACATTAAAATAGTGCCACTCATCTGATGCTTTAATTATATGATCCACTTATTTACACTCAGGTTTACTAAAATTGAAAGACAGTAATGGTTGCCCATACAGTCTATTAGATTTCAGCATTGAAATCTCTCGCTAGTCCTAGATAAAATATATAAATATAGGCAATTAATCCATAAACTCTTTCAGTGCAGGTTTTTTTAAACAAAGAGTTATGGTACTATTTGCAATCTATAATATACCAAGTACTGTTAAAAGTCAAAACCAGCATTAACTATTAGCATTAGCACAGGTGTCTGTACAGGGCCCAGCAGCTATATTAAAATATTTGGTTTGTAAGTTTCTACTGTCAAGACCTGCTGAATACATCTTCCACCATTTTTATATCATCATGTTATTTGAGATACAACTGTGATGTACCATTTGCAGAAGATAGACGGACATACATCTGACTCCTACAGTAAAACCAGGCTGGCAAAAAGACATAGTGCATATTCCAAACCCATGATTTTTGTTCTCATTTTTACAGTTGTAAAAATCTTGCAGTGCCA
This sequence comes from Aramus guarauna, assembly GCA_013400195.1. Lineage (NCBI taxonomy): Eukaryota > Metazoa > Chordata > Aves > Gruiformes > Aramidae > Aramus > Aramus guarauna. The sequence continues at coordinate 10,079 of VXBL01005799.1, forward strand.
GAGATGAACAGTAACGTAATCCAGAGAAAAATAAGATTCTTGAACCCTAGGAAAGTCTTAGATCTACCTGCCAAATGGGGGAATTTGCTGTCCATTCCAAGAATTGTATGTTCTGCAGGTACCTCAAGGGGCAGAAGGGGGAAAATCAGAAAAGGTTCCAGCATGGGCTTCCCACAGGGTCACAGCCTCCTTCAGGTCTCTTCACCTGCTCCAGCGTGTGGTCCTTCATGGGCTGCAGGTGGAATCTCTGCTCCCCATCTTCCTTCCTCCATGGGCTGCAGAGGGAAAGCCTGCCTCACCATGGTCTTCACCAGGGGCTGCAGGGGTATCTCTGCTATGGCGCCTGGAGCAACTCCTCCCCCTCATTATTCACTGACCTGGGTGTCTGCAAAGTTTCTTACATCTTCTCACTCCTCTCTCTGGCTGCAAAAACTGCTGCTAGGTTGTTTTTTCCATCTTAAATATGTTATCCCAGAGGCGCTACCACTGTCTCTGATTAGCCCAGCCTTGGCCAGCGGCCGGTCTCTCTTGGAGCTGGCTAGCATTGACTCAGGGGAAGCTTCTAGCAGCTTCTCACAGAAGCCATCCCTGTAGCCCCCCCACTACCAAAACCTTGCCATGCAAACCTGATACCATGTTAGGAAGAAATTCTTTACTGTGAGGATGGTGAGGCACTGGAACAGGTTGCCCGGAGAGGCTG
>VXBL01005804.1:0-12346 GCA_013400195.1 Aramus guarauna
TCAATCTGTGCAATCGGGCCTTCAGATTTCAGGTTTGGGGGTTGGGGGGGTACGGTTGGGTGGGTTGGGGGGCAGGAGGGGCTCGAGGGGCAGACAAGTGATAGGGAGAGATACCGCTTCGATAGAGAAGGGTGTGAGCGCACCAGGGAGGGGAGAGGGAGGGTAGCAGAGAAGTTTCATGACAAAACCTTTCCCCTGAAGACCTGGCCGCTGCACCTCACTGGTCTCTGTGGTCCAGAGCTCTGCGGGAAATACCAGGGCAAGCTCAGGCCATGCTGGACAGGCTATACATCCTCAGGGTTCCTACACCTCCTGCCCTGCATTATCAGTTTGCTTTAGGCTTGCTAAGATACCCAGCCAACAGAGCCATCAGGCCTTGGACACAGCAGGCTTTAGATCTACACTTGGTGCTACTACAGCACCCCATGAGCAGGAGGACCCAGAGGTGTTGTAAGGAGATCAAACCCAACCAAACCAAATGATGGGGAGGCAGGAGCCTGCGGACAGCATTTTCCAGAGTGACCCCTGATTCTGTGGTGTCTCCATTTCTGGACATCCGATTTGACACAGCGCAAAGCGTCCAAAATCAGAGGCTGCCTTAGAAAAATGCTGCATTTCGAAACTGCTGAGCCTGGCTAAGTTCTGAATAAAGGGAAGACGTAATGATCTGCAACTAGCTGAAGGGTGTTAACTCCAGAGAAGCTGCCAGGTGGTCCCAAAGGAATGCAAACTGGATACCAGGCAGAAATGGAAAAGGGAAAACCAGAGGAAAGGTCTCCTGGCAGTGGGTAGTATTCCTGAGGCTGTGGTACTGCTGTCCTAGGAATGGGTAGAAATCCTCTCTCTTTGGGAAAGGCTGGAAATGTGATCAGTTGGAATATTTGAAACAACATCAGGCAAAAAGCACTAGGAAATTCTCAGGTGTGAAGAATGTTTGTAGGCTGAAATCTCTCTTTGTTTCAGATTTACATCCCTTCCTAGGGAATGGGCAGTCTGACAGGGGCCTGACGGCTGCGCTGGCAAACATGCTGGACCTTACGGTTTTACTAACGACACGGACCAAGCTAACGATTGGCTCCAAATTCCTCCAGCAGGGCTTGGTCTCTCTGCCTTTGGTGGTTGATTCAGCTTCTGCTCTGGGTAGGTCATGCTCTGTCCTTAGCTACTTGGTGGGGACCCAGCTTAATCTTTTCCATCTTTATTTTGAAGCCTGTTCAGCTAATCTTTTCCTTCTCTCTTGCAGAAGGCAACCCTTCCTCATATTAATGCTTTTTGATCTCTGTGGATTCATTTTCACTTGGTGGGAAGAGTCGATTATTCTATACATACATTAAATGGAAACAAAATGAAGAGGTGACTGTAGGACTACTGAAAGCCGAAGAAAGAGTTGGGAGGAGATAAATACAGTTTCCCCAAAGATCATCACTTGAAAGGAGGATAAATATATGCAAATATGCCCCTAGGTAGGACTAAAATGACTTATGTAGCAATCACTAACACTCCACTCACAAAACCAAGCAATTAATTTTGAATATTTTCTAAATCACTAGACCCAGCTGAGTTGTATCCCAATATGCCAAACCAATCCAGTAAGTACACCCATTAAATTTGATTTTGCAATCAGGCCAAGGATCCAGACAGTGCTTCACCCTTCTTGCACCTAGGAAATGTCTGATCCAGGTAATTGCAGTCCCTTCCAGCTAATGTCACTTCCATATAAATTCTGGAGCCCGGGGAGCAAACTTCATGTTAGCCACCTTCTTTAAGGGTAACTTCACTGACTTCAAGCACAGTCCTGATTCACCTGCATAAATGAGCAGGTGACTTAACTCTCAACTTCTGTTTTGTTGTGGGTTAAAGTTTAAGAAATCTGATGCTCCACTGCCCCAGCTCTACCTCATCTAGCCAGGTATTTATAGTCCATCCATCAGCACGTTACTAGTGCTACAGAGAACAGTGTTACGAATATGAGCTAACACAATCTCACAAGTACCTCCTGCTACAGGACTCCAGGGCTGACGTGGCTGCTGTGATGTTTCATTTTCATAACCTTCCCTACTCCACTGGAAAATACATGGAGAGCAGTGAAATGCCTTTCCCAAGGCCACACGGAGTGTGTCAGAAGCAGAGCCGGGAACAGAGCGTAATGTGCCTGAATCCTTTCTAGTGTGTACGGGACAGATCACAGCAGATCCCTTTAAAGTGGTCAGAAACGGTTACTGCGGGCCTGTGCTTGAACAGTGGTACAGTTTGGCAGTGAACAATAAAACCAGAAATAACATCAATGCCTTTCAGTGACTTAAAACATCTGAAGGATGTTTCAGCCATAGGGGAGTGGTCTAGGACACAGCGAGTGAAATGGAGATGAGCATTTGTGTCCTAAAATGACCCTGTTCACTTAACGGATGAAAAACTGCCACACACTCATGATGGAGAGGGCTTGGGGAGATGCTGGGGATGAGATGGAGCTGGGGATGCAATGGTGAGCTGCAGCAAAGCAGACCAATGCAGGCTGCACAAGGGGAGGATTAGAAAAAAAGGCGATGGGAGGTTATTACCTGATTGTTCAAGGCTATGGTGAGGTTCCACCTGGAGCACTGCATCTTGTTTTGGGCACCCTGCTTCTGTAGAGATGTACAAATTATGGAGAAGGTCTAAAGAAAAGTTTCTAAGCTATACAAAAGAATGGGAAGGTCTTAGCTATAAGGATAAGAGAAATTGCTTAAGTCTTGATGGTATGGGAAAGAGGAGTGGGCTCTTCTGCAATGGCAATACTGAAAGGAAATCAGAAGCATCACGGGGTTATACATCCATAATTTGGAGGGGAGGCACCACTGTGAATGGGAATTACATTAAAAACCGCTTGATCTAGAAACACGAGCCACTATCCCTGGTGTTAGGGCACCAAACTCTACTATCACTTAGATAAAAGCAGATGGCAAAGCTTTTAATAGTCTGGATAACCAGAGAGGAAACAGAAAGACATGTTGTGCTAGTAGGGCTGTTTAAGGTAAAGGGGGGTCCCAGTTTCATGGGCATCAATTTCACTAACAAGCGGAATCAAAAGACATGGACTAACCACTTCCAGAAACAGGAGAGACTCAAGCCAAAAGGCTAACTAGTGCCTTGCCACATTGAAACTGCTGAAGGGGTCAGATTTTCATGCACTGCTGAGTATCTCCCCTCTGAAAAGGGGCAGTTTGTGGTTTACTACCCAACGACATCATTATTCACCTTGTGTTACCTAAGCATGAAGTGTTTTTCCTGATTAAATTGGAATTGCTAAGACGTTTTATATAGAATAACCAAAAGAAGGTTAATGCTTCCTAAATGTGCTGGCTGGCAAACTGAGCCACCCTGTCCTCCTTGTTTCCAGGCAGTAGAGTGCATTAATAGAAGCCACCACAAGCAAAACCTATCCTGATGCTGTTTTCCCCATGAATATGTTTCTCTGTGAAGGCCAAGTGAATACATTGGAAAGGAAAGTTTCCATAGAAAAATCCCTTTGTTGAGATCCAGAGCATCTCTGGGCAACTTTACACAGAGTATTAATTGCAGGAAGATGAATCTTGCTTGTGGCATTTTGGGACTCACAAAATTATCTGGGAGGAGAAAGCAGAAAGGCACAACTATGGAAAACCACAATTCCTAAACATTTCCAAACCGGCAGAAGGACTCAGGTTAGGTTTGGCTTTGGAAATAGGCTGGATTGGTGATCGCTTGAGTTTTTTACTCTGCACCTACTCGTCCATTCTTGGGTAAGCTCAGACGTGCTGATGGCAGACGGGGAATGAAAAGGGCTTGGTGAGAGATTCAAGAAATAAACAAACACACACCAAGGTTTCCTGCTAAATCGGCCCTAAATCTATTGCTGTGCATCTGCCTGATGGAATAATGGCAGGGTGGGGAGATCACACAGCACAGCTAAGTCCCAGCAAATTAAAACTGTTTTATAAACTTCTGTCATTCCTCTCTTCAGCAACCCCACGCCAGCAGAGGCTAACAAAGACAAACCAAAATTCCCAGAAAGGTCTCCTTTTCCCCCTCCTCCCTTTCCATTTCTCTCCCTCTTTTTTTTTCNCGCTCACTATCACAACCCCCCGCGGACACTGGTAATGGAGTGCGGGTGCTGACTTACTGCTTCGAAACAAGATTTCCTGAGATCCTTTGAGTCTGCTCCATGCCCCCCCTCGCCTGCTTTTCTCTCTCCGTCTCTCTCTTTTTGGAGACTGGAGGGGAGCCTCTATAAATGTGAAAGGAGCTGCACTACAAAGAATCCCCCGAGTGGCATATCCCAGCCCCAGGCGAAGCTGCTTGGTGCACTGATAGTCCTGCGTATCTGCTCTAGGACTCCTCTTTCTCTTCCCCTCCCTCTTTCTCTGATCAATCAAGGGCTGTAATCAGTTAAGGTCCAGCTTAACTGCAGTGTAAGATACACCAGTTAAGCAAAGCCAATGCCTCCAGGGTTCCCATCGTAAATACGGCGAGGTCATGGGGAGATGAAATAGCCCTGATAAGTTCAGCAAGTGCAGTGGTAGCTAGGCTCGCACCAAACACTTAATAACTTGAGCTGGCAAAAGAATGGAAGAAAGGGAAAATCAGAAGCTCTTCCTATTGCCAGCTCCTCTGCTGCTTGTTCGCTTGCACTCTCAGTTCCGCGCTTTCCAGGGGTGGGGGGCTTGGTGCATTTTTTAAGGTGAGGGTTCCTCTTTTCAGCTCACCCTAACGAATGAACAACACAGACCCCGGCTCTGTCTGGGAGCGTCTCAGTTCAGTTTGGATCTTCTGAGGCTACCACAGGGATGAATTTTTAAAATCTGGACCTCTTTTTCTCCTCACCTGCTCCTGAATTCAAGGGAATGCCTTTTGCAGCCCTACATAGTGCCATGCGCTCTTTCTTCAGACTTCCCTCTGCGGCTACGGAGCACTGTGGTATTTTCAAAGCTGCTTGCTCTTGCCAAACACGAACCCCAAAACTCCCATAGAATCTGAACTGAGGGGCAATGGAGCTCCAGCCACCAAAGTGTGGAGTCCACTGGTGTGGAGGCATTAGTGTACACAAATAGGAGAAAAGAGAAGAGAAGAAAGTGGGGATCCTTGCTGAAAACACTGGCTTTAATAGAGGATTAGCCTTACAGCTAAGCTGTTCTAGCTCAACAACCGCTTTCCCTGTTTTGCTCCATAATAAAGCTTTTCCTTTCTCTCCAGAAATGTCCATTTTCAGAGATGGTCCAGGGAAAAATGAGCCCTTTTGTATTCACTATTTGTAATCACCTTTACACTAAGTTCATGCTGTGCTGGATCCCAACAGCTTATAGTTTCATAACGCACTTCTTGAAGAGGAGGCTGGGGACACCGGGCTGTCAAGGGGACTTACCTATGCAGGGCAAGCTACTGTCTGCTTCTGTTTCTGCAATCCCAGAGCTCATTTCTGCCCCTCAGATGTGAGAAATCTGGCAGGCTTTGGTCACCGTCAAATCCTCCCCCAAATTCTACCTGGTCTTAATCCTGAATTCATGACTCTAGCTGAACACAACGAGAGGTTTGGATCCAAATACCACTGCACTGGCTCCCGTCTAATTGGACGTTGGCCCACTAGGCATTACAGATAGGGAAAAAAAACCCATGTAGGATTTATTAAAAACGATGCAGACACACAAAGAGCAGAACAAAATCTTTAACCAGAAGTGATAAGAAAGCCCTGAAGGATTTGAGTTTAGATACGTATCCCTCTTTGAGTCCTCCAGCTCTTTAAAAGCTATTTCGACTGGAGTATTCCTGTGGTGTTATAGGTGCTTACTTAAGCAGGGGATGAGATTAATTCTTCCCTGGGTATTTTGGCACTCCTGCACGTGGGGTCTGCCGAGGAGCAGCACAAACCTCGATAAGTTTGCGTTTGCAATGACTATCTGAGTAGCCACAACAAACAGGTGAAGTCTTTGAACAATAAAGTGTAACAGTAGAAGCTCCTGAGCTAACACATCATTAACTCTGCTTCCTTCTTATTTGGCTAGCACAATTTGATTTTGGCTAGGTCTGATGGTACTCCAAAATAAAATATTTATTAGCATTATAATATGAAGCCACCGAGAAGGGATCTCAAGCATCAGAGCAGCAAAATGCCTATTTCTAAACCTTGCTTTTCTTAATGAACATCATTTACTGCCTTGAACTAAGTGGTTTTTAAGAAGAAAAAGATGCACTGATGAAAGGTAGCTGTCTGCTGGCAAAAGCTATGTCTGCACCGAAAGGAAGGGTCGTTACCTCATTAAAATCAAACCTGTTCCAAAGGAAAACAGCAATACATTTACTAAGTGATTATGTAAACCAGCACATAGCTTGCTCTCCTGTACAAATGCAAGCAAAGAACTTTATACATTAACCCTCCAACTCCTGGCTGAGCTACATGCTCTCTTTTATGAAAATATCTTGATCAAAAGCCTCCAAAAAATGGCACATGCTATAATTCGCTGAGTTGTGCCCCTCGCATGTCTTCCTCGCTGCAGGGCCAAGGGGAAGAGTGAAGGTATCACATCCTCGTCTTACTCGAGCAGAGTTTTTAAGGCATCTCCTGCATGCAGAAGTTTAAAAGCATACAAGCCACTGCTGATCCAGAGATAAATGGTGGAAAAGGGATTAGAGATACTTAGCGGAGGAGAGGGAAGACTCAGGAAGGGCTGATTATTTTAAAGATATGACTATTTAAAGATAATGATTGCATAAATTTAATTAATGCATTTTCATGCTGCAAATGGCCGTTTTGTAATTAATGTATCTGGCCTCGCTAAGCATGGGAGATCACATCTCCCAGCCCCCCCTCCCTTCTCAATTCCCCCCTCCGCCTCTCGTTTAATGAAAGACAGAAAGCAGATGACAGAAACAATTTGTCAGCCAGTACGGGTGTCAGATGCCTAATTGGTTGCGCTGAGTTAGTGGAAAGTAAAGGGGGAGAGGGTCGAGGCTGGGGGGGCTCTTTCCTCTTTATCCGAGGCTTCAGGGTGGGTGTCTGTATTGGTGGGGGGAGCGAGGGGGCGAAAGTGTTTCTTGTTAATTGATGGAGATTAGGACACAGATTGGCTGTGGCAGGGACTGGGCAGTGACAAGAAGGGGACAGGAGAGGCTGGTTAACACCCGTGCAAACAAGCTGCCATATCTCACAATACGTTAAGTCCCGGCAGCGTTGACAACATCAATGGTTATCTCCCGTGCTCCCTGCTCCCGCTGCACCCCGGTATCCCCAGTCACGACTGCCGGGGGAAGAGCTTAGTGCATGAATCAGTGGCCCTGGGCACAGCTCTGCCCCGTTGGGTTTGCACCCTCTGGCTTAGAGAGGAATTGGGACCTTGACAGAAAGTTTGGGACCCTGGGGAAGGGGTGCTGCGCACAAGAGGATGAAGAGCTGAGGCTATGGGCAAAGCAGAAAGACTGAAGCCCAAAACCAAGACAACTGCCTGGGTCTTGCTTGCCCTAAGCATTGCCCTGGGTTCAGACTAGCGTGTCAGTGTTAGCACCGAAGAGATCGTCAGAAAATCTGTGTGTCCCGTCTCCCCCCACCCCTACCCCACTATGAGACTGTCTTAAAAACAGTGAGGTTAAGCAAAACTGGAGTTAATGTATGTACCAGCTGGTGCCTGAGCTTTGTGGGTGCATTTGGGTCACTGGTAATAAAGCCCCCATCTGATTAACTCTGCCCTGGTCATTATGTGGAGAGGAAAACCTCCTGTCCACACAGAAAGGCCCAGGAGTCTGGAGCTTTCTGTATCAGGGAGCGGAGGCTCTGAGCCCCTCAAACTCCAGCAAGAGCATCCTGATCCTTCAGACACCCCCAAGAAAGCAACAGGACAGCTCGTGCTATCCAAAGTCCCGCCTACATAAAAAGCAGAAATGCGTCTTCTTTCTACAATGATTTCTGTGACCTGCTTTAATGTATTTATCAGCGGTACAAGGCAGAGCAGATCTGCCACCTCTCACCTTACAAGTGGAAAAACGAGCCCAATAAAGGCTAAAGCTTAGAAGTTTATGGAGCAGCAGGAATCTGAACATCCCAAAGCCATGGCGGATGTCCTCATTCCAGACAGTGTCACCTCTTCCCTTGTAATAAGTTAACCACAGAAATGAGAAGAACTTCAAAACGTTAGTGCCATATGATGCTAATTGTTTAGTGTATCTACAGGCTTTTCCCGGAAGATATGATAAAGTTTTACAAAGGTGGGAACAGTTTTATCAGCTCTGTTTCACCGCCACACACAAAACAGGTGACAGAGAGGCACTGGAGAAAGAACTAAGAATAGAAAATGTTGAGTTTCCATGCTGGGCTCTGATCACATTTAAACATGCAGCCAGCAGTAACGAAAATACTGCTAAGCTTCTGCATTATACTACAGGTCCCTCTATAAATGGCTTACAAAGGATTGACAGGTGATGAATAAATGTGATGAAAAAGATAAACAACATTTTCTTCTAGATAAAAGAAAGCCTTTCAAATAGCAAAAATGAAAATGGAAAGGAAATGGGTGAGAGATGCAAGTGCAAATACAAACTTCTGATGGAAAGATCAAGATGGAGTAAAACATTGCAATTTGTCACAAAAAGATACTGAAAATAAAATATCCAGTTGCAATAGTTTTGTCCCTTTGTTTATAAAGGGAGACAAAGAAAATCTCCAGAGTGTGTTGAATGAAATGAAACCATTTTGCTCTTTCCAAAATGTCCCAACAACCCGTCCCCTCATCCATAGGGATCTCAGCTGTCCTTTCCACTGCACAGTGAGCACGTTACAGATGCACAACAGGACTTGGTGATTTATAACTGAAGCATTCCTATTGCTATTTATTTGTGTTGAAGTGCTGAGACTCTGCACAAAACAAGAAACAAAATCCAAAAGCCCTCAAACGCCGGATATTTCACATTTGGGGACTGGTTGGCTCCTCTCAGGTCTGGTTCTCTTTCTGCTCCCATCCCAAGAAAGCAAACCCAGCAGAAAAAGAAAGAGGGGAAACGCACCAGATTCCTGAATCTACTCCCCTGCAAAGTCAAGAGAGTAGGACCCAACTCAGGTCCATCTCTGAGATTAAAAAAAGGGCCTAAGGTGCTGCAGATAAAATGGAGCAATCGGAATTATTAATTCCTTCCAAAAATTCACCATGCACAGGCACTGAGGATGTACTCAGCATTTACTTCATCCATAAACACGACATACTCTCTCCCCACACACACCCCAGCATAGTCCTTCAGACTGATCCACACCTAGCTTTTCCCTCCTGGTTTAGAAGATGTGAGAGTGAATCACTGGGCAGCGGAGCTCTGCCGGGGAGGAATATGCTCTATTGTGTATTAAACAAATGCTAAATGATTACAAGCACCATATTGGCTGAGAAAAAAAGCAAGCTGCGGTGAGTTGTGCCTGTCACGTCACTGCTCCTGCTTGGCAAGTAAGTTCTAATGCACAATTGGTATTTATTAGATGACATACAACAACTGTCTCATTAAATCAGGGCTTGAGCGTAGGCCGGAAGTCTTAATTTAAAGTGTCACCAGCTATTGAAATCAGATGGTTTAGGCAAGAGCAGAGTGAAGAGAAGGGGAAAAAAATGGGGCCTAAAGAAGTAGGAAACAGTCACTGGTTCTAACCCACCTTTTGAAACGGATTGCAATTTCTGTGCTGGTCTAGGCACTAGTTCAAAAAATATTTGTTCTGCATTTGCTTTCTCTACATGCACTTTCAAGCTCTCCCCCTAATAAACGGTTGGGCACCTTTCTGTGTGTTTTAAATGCAGCGTCGAAAGCAAAGGTTAATGCTGGAGATTGCATTCCAATTGAAAACGCGGCAACCGGTAAATTTGGTTTGTTTAGAGTGGAAATGCTTGAACTGCTGTAGATGGGTGGTGGGTGCGAGAGCGTGGGGAGAAGGGGGTGGGAGACGGTCCCCGCGCCCCGGCTCCTCTCCGGACAAAATTAAATTTCAAAGTTTAATGAGTTGCGAAGGGCGCTGGATTAAAAAGCCTGGTCCCTGCTCTGCCAAAACTGAAGCAGTGCGATGAAGAGAGAGAGAGAGAGAAAAAAAAAAAATCCCACCAAACCCAAACGTCAGGGAACAGAGCAAGTGAAAAATGTCAGGGCAAATTGCTCTTGACAGTGTTAATATCTGCACCTCATAGCAATAATTACATGTAAATAAATAGTGAAATAGCTCTCAGCTGGAGTCTGTACTCTGAGTGCAGATGCCACTAACAGCCAGCTGGGGACCTTTCGCTCTTCGACTGCTGCTTTCCCCCCTTTCTTCCCTCTCTCCCCCCCGTTTCATCTATGCCAGAGCTGAGAGAGCAATTGCTAGCGACTGCAGACCTGTGCACAGCCCTCCCCCCTTTCTCAAGGCACCGTGTTCACCCCCTCTTCATATCACCCTCCCAGCCAGGGGCTGCTGTCGGCTGTCAGGGAAAAGTACGTTGCTTTTAGCCCCTTGCCAGGGGAAAACAAGCTTTACTGGACTCACGTCTGGCCATTGCATGAGTAAAGCTGAGGGGATGGGAATGCAATGGCTGACTATCCTTCCATCTCTGTGGGCTCCTAAAAATGTCAGGAGGGATGGAGCTATCTGTTTCAAGCACTGGGATTATGTTCTTCTTATCACCAAGGTTGTCTGTATTTCAAAAGGACACCGGACAACATACGGTTTGGCATCAGGATGCAAAAAGATGCTTCGTTTCCACAGGAGCTGCATCACCCACTGCTATCAGGAGCATCTGCAGAGATTTATAAGCCTGAGCTGGTGCCTCCAATCCTTGCCCAAGCACGAAACACACTTGTACAAACACACATCGTTCCTTCCAAGGGGGTCACTGCAAAACTGCTGTGGCCCGAGCAAGGGGGGAAAAAGAAAGCTACTGCACCATCAGCGTTGCCAGTGAAGGTGGACTGGAACCAGTCAGCACTGTTCCTGGTTCCCCGGGCTTTGGGGATTTGTCAGCAGCCTAAGAAATCCCAAATGACACAGAGAGCGTGAATATCAATCGACTATTCACCGCCAGTTCTAGAATAAGCCCTTGAATGAATGTAGCAGGGGTGAAATCCAAAGCAAATGAAGCGGTGTTTCACTCTGTGGAGAGTCAACCTGTGGGACTCCTTGCCACAAGAAGCAATAGAAATTAAGCTGTGTGGATTGGAGACTGGATAAGTACTTCCACTGAGGATTACCAGTGGAAGTACTGGTACTACCTTTCTTAAGAAAAAAAACTGAGCTGAAAATGGTGAGAGGCCAGGAGAGCACCCTGTTCTTGATCCTCACGAGGAATCTGCCTGTGGTCGCTATGGGAGTGACCCAGTGGCTAGGCAGAGCTTGGTCACCAAGCTCTCGGCAGCTCCAAAGGAAACATTCCCACCATCTCCCAGGCACTCGGCTAACATGGCCAAAGGGCTGTGGGCGTCTGAGCGGGGAGGGAGGAAGGGAGGACTCTAAAGGATTCAAAATAAACATACTACTGCATACGAATAAGGAATTACTAACGTGGAAGCACTTTTACAGAGGAGGCCTTTTGGGCTAGCAATGGGCCTTGGCAAAGACTTGAGTTCCTGCATTACACTTAGGGAGGATAAAAGCCCTGTACCTCCATTCTTGGCCTTGGACAGAACCGTGTTCCCCGTGGTACTGTGAGAAGGAACACATCACAGGATGATGAGATACTCAGATATTACGATGAAAGTCTTAGGTAAAGTTAAGCTCATTATTTTAGCCCTATTCTCTTCCACTCAGTCAGTTTATCTCTCTGTGCCCTCAGTTTAGGTCCCAGCCCTACAAGTCAGGGTCTAATTGTAAGCCACAGGGCTCTGCTAACCATCTAGCAGCCCTGTGATGCTGACTTCCAAATGAAGCTGGCATGTGCCCGGCCCCACCACCAAAAGATGCCATGCTCTCAGGCCGACACAGCTCATTAGCCACTCCCTAATCAGCATCACTCCAGGGCCAAACTACTAGACCAAAGCAAATAAAAAAAATAAACAACCTGCGAGTGATAGGAGGGAGATGCTCATACTGAACCACTGCCTTGTGTAAGGGAAAAAAGCTCTGAGGTCTTTCCTTTTGGCTAATGAAATTCACAACAACACCCCACACTGCACTGAGCAATAAACACAGCTCCATTATTTGGAAAACAAATATGTTCTTTAGAGCTTCCTGGTTGTCAAACACCTTTTTGTTTAGCTCAACAACTAATCCACTTATCGGAGGATAAAGCTGCCAGTGAATCACCAGTATGATAAAAGCATGCACAAAATTAGCAAAAATTTGCCTATGGCTCCTGCACATTTAACAAACACCAGCTATGAGAAAAATGATTCCTTTTTTTTTTTT
>VXBL01005804.1:22312-54359 GCA_013400195.1 Aramus guarauna
GAAAAGAAGAGGAGGGTTTTTTTTGGTTAAATAAAAAAAAAAAAAAAAAAAAAAAAAAAAAAAGTAAGAAACTTTAGTGGAAAAGCTACCAGCTTTCCTGGGACACGTAGGTTAAAAGTTTAGGGAGATGGGGCTGCATCTGACACTGAGCAAGGGAAAACGCCAACGCAGTCTCAGCAGAGCCAGTTTCTCCTGGAGAGAATCCTGGAGCTCCCATGCCCGCTTTCTATCCCCCTGGCAAAAAAGGACACGGATTTTAGCACGTGTTCACCTCCTTCTCCAAAAATCCTGTGTGCAATCTGCCACAAGGTCATGGGGAGGAAGAAACAGGGTGCAAGGAATAATTGCAACTCAGAGAAGGGACGGCAGCCGCTTTCTGAAGGGCAGGCACTTCATTTGAGGGAAACGCGGTCCTCTAGAGAGATGGGGCTGCAGGAGGAACGCGGAGGAGGCAGTGGGCAGAGACCAGATGGAAAAAAAAACCAGGAGTAGAAAAGGAGGGTAGGAGAATGGGGAAGGAGATATGGAAAAGGGAGGTAGAAGAACCCAGGAGGCGAGGTTAAAGAAAAACCCTCATGTGGGGTGGCACCCAAGAGCGTTAGAGGTTAAAGAATATTAGAAGAACATGTTCCTACACTAAGATAAGCCGGAGAAATGAATCCTTATCCGTCCAAAACCAACCCTTTAAAATTCGAGTGAGAGAAGGGTCTCCTTTCAGGGAAACGGGGAATCCTTAATGCTTCCTCCCTCAGCAACTGTAATGCCAGGATGTTCCCAATCTGCTTTGAGGGATGGAAAGATTAAGAATAATAAAAAAATTGCAATAAAATATGTGTGAACGAGGGGGTAATTGTGGACAAATGCAGCATTCAAATTCATTTTTCAGCTCTTTTACACACCATTTCAATCTTATTTTCTGCTTGTTAATGAGATCTTGTTGGTTGGGGTGGGCACGGCTGCCCAGTATCGCTTGGGTAATTGCACATAATTTTCTCTCTACTAGTGATTTGCATCAGATTTTTTTTTTCTAATTCTTTGCTATTTAAACCCNCAGCTTCTGCCAGGATCAGTGTGCTCCTGACAGGGATTCAGATGCTCTCTAATCCCACCCCAGTGTGGCTGAGGAAATTGTTACTCTGGACGGTGGAAGAGACTGGAGACCTGGGACAATGTCAGGAAAAACAACAGTGTGCTACGGTTGTGCAGACTAAGAAGGTCCCTGAGTTTAGGCAGAGCCTGGCCTGCAGCCTCAAACGTCCCTCCAAGAACACTATCAAGAAACAGTGATAAACCAGAAACTGTAAAATCTGACTCCAACCTTCTGGTACTGCCATTACACTGGGAATGAATTTGCTCATGGAGCAAAAAAAGCCCCCAAAAGTCCTGAGAAAATTAAAGCAACAAATGTAAGATGGTGAACAAGTTTCTCTTGGGTTTTCATATTTCTAGAATTGTCTTAATCTCTGGGTGATCCTGTAGGTTTGTTAAAAGATTCAAAGTTTTCAGAAATAACACGTCATCAACATATAGGAAACACCTGAATCTTAACTATACCTCAATATATTCTCCAGCTAGACAGGGGCCATCTGCAACAAACTAATGATCTTTGGCTTTTAAATAACCCCTTGCAAGACCCCAACATGCTACAGTGAACGGTCAGACACATTCAAGATACAGGTCTGGATCTAAAAGGGCAGCAGAAATTTTAGGAGGCAAAGCAGTGGACAAAATCCTCCTAAAAACCACGAAGACACGTTAAGGGCAGAAGAGATGCGCTAGAGATGAAAGCAGCCCAGAATACAATACGACCCTACTTCTGTGCTGTTTGAAAAGCACCCAGGGAATTTCCCATCATCGCAAATAGAGGCGCAGTCAAATGTGTGTCTCACTTTTCTCTTTACGTTGACTTGTAATGTACTGCTTAATTCACTTAATTCCCTCCCACTTCAGCCTGCACTGCAGCATACATGTTTCTTGAAGGGCTGCCAGATGCTGATCAGGACGTAACTGGACTTAATACTGAGTTTACCATTGTGTTGAGCTATTTGTCACAAGCCTTACCCCAGCCACAGGCAGGGGCAATACTCAGCTGGCACAGGTCTGAACTTCAAAACAGATGGATGTAAAGTTTGTTCTCGCTGCCAGTGCGAAGCATGACCTGACTGAGGTTGTCTTGGTGCCTGGCCTTGTTCCTGTTGAGGTTGATAGGTAGTCTCAAATAAATGGGAAATGAATCCTCTGTGAATGAAAATGAGTTGGAAAAATTTACAATGTATTTATGAAATCTCACCCACCCATGCACCCACTTGGTTTGCAACCCACTCTTGTGAGAAATGATGAGACAGAAGCTCCAGGGCCAGAAATCACACTTTGTACAACTGCTAACTGGTTACTCACTCTTCATATTTAACTTTGCTTCGAGTCTCCATATCTTTGCTAAGTTTTGGCACAGGCATTAATGCCAGCCTGGAGACAGTTACTGGCCACTGAGTCAGCCCAGCTGAATCTGTGACAGCTGCTGCTTACCCACGCAACCTTCGGGGAGCGACGGGGACCTCGCTGCTGCGTGGTCTTGCTCCCCAGAACTGAGCTGCTTTCTGATAATCCGTGACTACTGCAGCCACCAAGAGCATCCTGACAGATGCAAGGTGACTCATCTGGCTGCAGCTGGCCAGCCGGTGAAGTTCACTTTCTCAAACGGGCAACACTCAGAGCAAGATCTCTCTCCTACAAAGGCTGTCCCAGCACGAAACCATCACAAATGACTGCTCAGGTTACCCTGAGGTCTCTCCCTAAGGTCTAGGAAAGAGTATGACATGGGAGATCATGCTAGGTAGTGGTTTAATCACACGGGACTATCCTTCACACAACCAAGCCGGTGTTCTTGTATGAAGCATCACAAAAAACATCATCATGGGATGAAGTAGCTGAAGACAAAATTTCCCAGCTGACCTCTCACTCCTTAGCAGTCTCAGGTCTGGAACGGCCTCTGAACTGGGGAAACTGCCTGGGAAATGCTTTGGAGATCCAGCAGCAGAGCTGGACAGGCACAAGGCTTTGTGTGCTACAGGCTGGAAAACAAGGAAGAAATGTGGCCATTTCTCACGTGAAGTCTGGGTAACTTTCAGCAGTGTCTGCTCCTTCTGTCAGGAGGGGGAGGACTAAAGTGCGTGTGTGCGTGGGGGGACGGAGCCCGCAGAGGCCAAACGTAATCCCCTTTTCTCTGTTGTGAGAATGGAAATGCCATGCTTCTCCTCTAGAATTTCAGCTGCCAGCACCGAGCCCGTCTGGTGGATTGTGGCCAGGACACCCAATCCCGGGGTAACTGGATAGCGTGCCGAGTGGCAGCAAATGCTCGGAGTTCTCGGCCAGGCTGGCCCCCACCTCCTTGTCTAAACTGCAAAGAAATCTCCCTCCTGCTGCTGCTAAGGGATGAAACCAGAGAACTGTCTGTTTGCAGCTCAGACAAATTGCCATCATTTTAAGTTCCCCCCTTTTTTTTTTTTTCTATCTCCTGAACTCCCTCCTTCCCTATAGTTGATATTTACCCCTGCAGAGAGCAACCAGATACCACAGATAGCTGGACAGGAGGATGAGAGAGTTGAGGTGTAACGGGTTTTACCTGTAATGCTGTGGAATAGCTGAATTACACACAAATAAGTTACAAGAGCATCCCATATTGAGACCTCACAAAACTTTCGCCCACCCCACTACATAAAACAGGACACCTCTACGGGTTCTCATTCATGCTGTAAGGAGCATTTCTTGCATCCTTCCACTAGGAACAGCAGAGGGCTTAGAAAGGCAGGAAGGTAGCAAGATAAGTAAATATAAAGCAGTCATAAAATAACCTGGGTTAGCCTTTCTATGCACAAAAGAAATTGAAGAATTTATATGCTGATAGCTTGGCCCTCACATGATTAAAAGCATTAGGAAAATGGGAATCTCCTCTTCTTGGGGGTGCAAAGCTCTCTTTTCTTCAGGACTGCCAGATAATGTATCCTCTCTTTCCCATACAAAGGGCTTATTGGCTCAGGACTCTATCTTCCCCTAGCCTGAGCCTGGGGGCAGGGTAATTTGGGATAGGGATAAGCATAGAAAAAGCCTTGGTCTGGTCATTTCAATGAGCTTCTGATTTAGTAAGCGGGACTAGTAAGTAGATGAGGAAGCTACAGAAATGGAAATTGCATGATGGACTTGTATATGTCTAGTGCTTGTGCAGCTTATCACGTGGATCTCATCCTTAACTTATTCTACAGTGCTAAATTGCACTTGTGATAATCTGAATTAATCATGTGCCCTGGACCATCTAACCTGCAGTCTGCCTTTGAATTCCATACCACATGCTCGTCTCCCAAGCCCAGTGCTATTAGAAATGCCTTGTCAGAAAGATGTCTCCCTATTTCCCCCCACAAATTACACTGTTTGAGGCAATATTCAGCCTCATGCCAGTCACACTTTTACATTTTCTATCTTATCACCATTCAAAGCTAGAAGTGAGATTTTTATACCATTTCAGAGAAGCTGCAAAATTTCCCTCTTTCCATTGACACTCAATGTTTGTTTTCACACTCGAGAGATCACAAGCTATTGGACCTTAAAATCTATATACCTCTCCGATGTCCCTGTTTACTGGACTCCTCTCTAAACAGTTGTAGCCTTTTCATTTCAGATGCCTACCTAATTTCTCCCTGTAGTTTCAAATTATTTTGCACTTCCTGTCTTAAACAGTGTTACTGGCTGTTACTGGCTACTCTGAAACAACTGCTATAGTGCACTTTCTGTGCCTCCATATTTCACAAGCAACTGAGAACAAAAGTAAAACATATTTGCTACCCCTCCAGGATGGCAGGCACTACACAAATACAAGTCCTTACTGTTAATTTTCAGCATACAACATGTGCCTTGTTCCACTTAAAAGCAAATGTGCATTTGGAAAACAGATTACATCAAGTAAATCAAAGAGAAGGTTAAAGGCTTTATCTAATGAAGTGACAGAAAATTAGAATTCTTATCCCAGGACAGTGACAGGGAGAGTGGGCTGCATTCTTAGGTGGCATCTCTACCGACTTTAGTGGAGCTCACCAGCTGAGAACATAAATCTACCCCCATAACACACACACAGCACAAGCTCTGCCCTCTCTAGATCTGCTGACGATGGAACGTCTCTGCACTGCTGAGGCTTGCTTCTCTGTCACATGCAGCACTGAAAAGCCACACACACAACTGGCAGCAATCAGATCAAACCTGGGACGGGGCCTGTTGGAAGGCAGCTGGGCTGAGGCTTGGAGCACAGATCCCAGACCCAGGTCATGGGCATTCTATTCTGAGCTCAGGCAGGGGTTTTAAAATCAAGGGTGTATTACATGGGGAGGCTGTGGCTATTACCTCGTAAACTTCAAATGCACATGCTCCATTCTTTTACACAAACAGATACGTGTGAAATGTATCTTTCCTCCTTTACAGTTTACCTACACCTCTTACTCTGACCTTGGGGAAAGTATTATCAGAATTGTTAACATGACAATTAGTTTTTCAAAACTAAATCCCAGATGTACATCCCTGTGTTTGGAGGAAGCTCAGATCCATGGCACTTTTGTAAGCAAGGACTTCCCATGTCTCATCCAGACTTGGACAAGCTGGCTTCAGCTAATCTCTAGATCAGTTGCCCACAAATCATGGACTACTTCTAAAGAGAGCCTGCAAAAAGTAACTAGAAAAGTCAAGCGTGCTGTCATTAGGCTAAAATCCACAATCAAAGGGCCCACACCTGCACTGGAATCTGTCTGGAGGGCTGAGATGATGAAGACCGATGCTCTAGGTCCTGGTGTTTGCGATTATAGTGTGCTAACCTGAATACGGGAAATAAGAGGATACAAATGCTCTGGCAGTACAGTGCTGAGCTCAGGATAGAGATACTGCTGATAAACAAATTAACTAATTGCTTTAACTAGGCTGCCTCCAAGAATTCGTGACAATAACTCCCTTGTTAACCATAATACACTGTGATAGCCTGAAGCTTGCCCTGCTCTCAGAGGATCTGGACCAGCCAAATGCTGTCAGCCAAAGCAAGAGGATGGAAGCGGGTCACATACCTGTGGAGACAGGCCATTGCTAACAGGATTCATGTGGTTGGCAGGAGCAGCAGCATTCATGAAGCTGTCCGAGTAGCTGGAGAAGCTGTGTCGGGCCCCATAGGCAGAGCCAGTGTCAGCAGCAGCGGCTGCAGCAAGCCCTCCCTGGTGCATGGTGGATGGCGGCAGGGGCTGGGGTCTGTGTACAGTGCTTCCCCCATCTGTGGAGAGAGCGTTTGGAGGTAAAGAGTCATGGGGTGTTACAAACGGGACTGTGCAAAGCATGGATCAATGGTTTGGCTATCCCGATCTCAGCTTCTCTGTCCCACCATCTCTGCTCCACGTGAACACAAGCATATCATGCGACAAAACATGCAAACCTGGGATGAAATACTTGAATTGTCTCTTAACTTTGCCCTAGATCAAAGCCGTAATTCCTTTGTAAAGGCCAAGGCCAAAGCCAACTGGAATTAACAATACTGCATCTACTGTACTGCAGTACGGCGTTTTATCCAGAACAAGGATTGCCTATATGATGCTCACTTGGGAGTGATGTGCTCTCCATTTCAAAGCTGAGCAGAACAACTTCATTCATGAGACACACTGACATAGCAGAAAGGACCATGAGACGGAGGAGAAAACTGTGGAGTTTCCATTGACTTTGAGGAAAAACCTGGCCTCCCCAACTAAAGGAAAACCACCTATTTCTTACAAGACCCTAAGCGGGATGTCATGAATCAGAAAGGGAAGGGATAATGAGACAATACAGGGCAAGAGAAGAGCGGTGCAGGTGAAGGGGTGCTCACCTTGGGAAATGGTGGTCGTTGGGTAGGTGGAGTCCGGCAGCTGGTACGGGGGGAGAGTCGGCATTCCTGTCGGTGGGAAGCCCCCTGGCAGCAGGTGATTGAAAGCCGCAAGTTGGTTCGCTCCCGCTTGTTTGCGCCATCTCGCTCTTCGGTTGCTGAACCACACCTGATGGGAAGAGGAAAGACCATGTGTGACTCACACGGAGCTCCTGTCTCATCTCACCTGGGTCGCTGATGGAAACACATCCTGTATTACAGCACTGGCCAGAAATAGGTTCAGGTCACTGCCTGACACAGACTTTGTGAGCGTTCGTGTCTGTTCCTCAGTTTAATTTCTCCCAAATGACAATATTACTACCGCCCTGCCTCCTGGGTGAAGATACATGCATTTAAAATTGTTAAAGATACTACTAAGGGTGTGGGAGGCTGCTATTAGCAGCAGGGTGAGGTGAAGAGGAATAATTTAGTTTGTGTATTCCGAGACAGTCCATACCAAATAGATGCATTACTACCACCTGGCCATTCTGCCTTGTTATCTGACAACTATGTGAATTATGCTGAAGGATTAAGTACCATAATAGCAACACGGCTGCACTGTTAGGAGGGATAAATAGACAGATTAGCATCATGGTTTCTATGTTAGACAAGCTAAATAGATAGAACCAGACCGGAGGGAATACAGGGGTTTCTTAGCTTCTCTGTACTGCAGCAAATCACTGTTGTCTGTATGCTAAGACATGCTCTCCTTGCAAGAGGCACTGCAGCGTGCACTAGAATTGTACTGCAGCCAATTTAAATCTCTGTGCATTAAAATAAACCCAGTATTAATGCACGTGCAAAGCTGGGCTTGTGTTTCCTACAGTGCTAGTTTACCTGCAAGACTCAAGGGGAGATTTTTGTAAATGCATTTGTCTGCCCTGATGTGTTTTATCAGGGGCAATCTCCCTTCTGCATAGTGGAAAAGGCTTCTCAAGCAGTCTCTTGGGCTTGGTTTACTTCATTTAATCAGAGAGGCTCTCAGGCCCGATCCCTGTTTGGGGTTCAGAAGTATGCGGATAAGCTTTCAAGCCAGATGAGAATGCAGCTGCTGGACTTTGTGAGGCCTAAAGGGCTAGAAAACACGATTAAATTTCACAGCAACAAGAAAAAATGGAGCAAAAATCAAGAGTATAAAGCATTCCGGGGGAAAAAAACCCTCCATCAGGCTTCCAAGCTGCTCAACATCAGATCAGAAGCTGGGGTTACAAGGGTTTGAGGCGCTGCAGTCCAAACTGTTCCCACATCTAGTGAACCAAAACAAAACTCTCTGCCCCAAATAGAGCAGAATCTTTGCTGATAATGGCTAGGAAGGACCTAGTCCTGGGCAGTCCTTCACTTCACGCTGTTATTTACATCCATGTACAGTGAAAACAAGAAAAGCCTCATTTTCTTTGGAAAAGCTGGTCTAAATTAAACCCCCTGAAATGTATACAGTGCTGATGTCAGGCCCTTGGCACTTACGGCGTCTTTTTACAGACCTGTTCTTACTGCACTACTGGCTGAAGCAGCATAACCTCTTAGCACCTTCCAAAAGCGTGACAGAAATAGGTCAGCTTACATCCGATCTGCATTGATCAACAAAGTCCATGCAGGTCAGAATCGCTGTGTCCATTTTTGGCACCAAAAGTCGCTAGCAAAATCTAGGACAGAGTTAAGGAGAGAGAAATGAATGAACATTAAGGGCTGTAGCACTTTACAACTCTTTTATACAGTTCAATCCATGGCACAGTTTCTAGGAGCAGTGAGCATCACGAATGAATAAATAACCTTCTGTTTGCCCTGGTCATGCAAAGAGGATGGTCCCATCTTTTTCTCATGTGTGGATGTGTGTGTGATTCATGCTCATCAGGGATACGGAACTTTGCTCTTCCTCTCATATCATTTAGAATAGAATAAATTTGCTTCCACTTTCACAGTTAAGGACACAAAAACTGTCCAAATATTTCTGTTAGCTGAACACAAGGAGATAAATAAACCTTCTCTCTTCAGAGAAAAAGGCCTAGAGCTTCCATTCCAAAAAAAAAAAAAAAAAAATACCTGAAAGGAAAACACAACCAAGCAGCTATGAATGCAGGAATCAAGAGGGGAAGAGAAATTAAACTCCAAGAAAATAAAAGCCACTCCAGTGATTTCTGACACTTTCCCGACATCACAAAGGGTGGGAAAGTTCCTTTTTTTATAACCAAGAGCCAGATGCTGGCAAATCCACTCAGGATTAGAAGTTCAGAAGAAACATGTGGAGTGAGATGCTCCAGTACAGGACACATTTCTCCAGCAATATCCCCACAAGTACTCAGCTCCCCTGTGGTGGTTTGTCAGTTGGCTTCGCTAACATATGATCAAACCACAACTTTGAAGAAATCTGTGTTGTCTTATGTCACATCCATGCACCAACACGCATATTTGCATTCACTGTTCAGAATTAAAATTCACACATGTGTATGACTCCTCCCATTTTGCTTCTCCACATCCAGTTAAGGGTGTGTATTCCTTTCTTTTTTAAGGAAGATAAAAGGATACTCTGGATACTCTGAGTGGACCAAAAAGGCCTCTGCAGGGGCCATTTCAAGGTGCCTTGCACACTTGCACACAGGCTTGGGAAGAAAGGAAAGCTAATTTTCATGACAGTGAGCTATCACCAGAGAAAGTAAGTCAGTTCTTAATTACGCGATGGGCTCCTTCTGTGACTTTGTGAAAAGTATTGCTTTTCTGATTTGAAGTCCGTGGAAACATTGCTGCATTCAATAAATTTTGGTCCTTATACAGCCCACGCATCAGATCACCACCTCTAAATTGAGGATAAAATCCACATTTTCTTACATTTTAGTTTATTTCAACAATCAGCCATCTGAGATAGAGGCTCTTTAACTGCCATACCCAGCGCAGCAAGATCTCTATCTTGGCTGGAGCATCACAGTAAAACAAATAATAAACGATAATAATAGTAAATACACATATATCAAATGAGATTCACAACTACATGCTTAAACGTAGTGCTTCCTAACAGAGCCTGGCTGGAGAATCCAGCCACAAATACACTGAAACCTTCCACAAAGAAATTGATAGGATTTATCTTCCCGTGCAGAGGAAGGGACATTTCATGGCCCAAACAGGTTGATTCTGCCCCTTATTTATAACCCACAGAAAAAGAGAAGATACATTCCAGCTAATGACGTTAGCAATTCTTTCCCTTCCCCCGCCTTAAAGGTGGCTCAGGCCTTTATGCTTATAAATCATTTTATTGGTAGTTAAAATATAGAGGCTAGAGCATCTAACTGTAATGCGAGGCGCACTTCAAAGGAGACCTGCTTTCATTTCACAACAGTTAAGGTTTTATCAGCCACTAAAGATTCCCCCTGCCAGAGGATCCTGTTACACCATGTTAAGCCTGAGGTGAAGGCTACGGCTGCTAAAACCAGACTGGTGGGAAGAAGATGAGGAAGAGGAGGAAGTTTTGAAGCTGCTGATCTGCCTATGGAGATATTCTAGAGGCTGCTGGGGCCGGATCGCACAACTAGAGTTTGACACTGGGACAAACATAGCCAGCACTTGGGGAAAAAGGCTGTGTGAAGAACCCAACAGCAGAAAAAACACAGCATGTCAGAAACCTGTTTTTTTCTTAAAAAGACAAGTTCTTTGTGATCATTTGTCTGTGCACAGCAAAGAGATCCTGTGCTGTGTAAATGTGCTGCTTTCCAAGGGTATGGCAGTATAATATAGGCCACTGAAGCCAACGGTTTGTACCTGCTTTTGTCCATGTGAACTGTCTTCCAAAGAGTGCATTAAGTAGACAGTAGATGCACTACAGAAACTGCTCAGCTCTGCTGAGGGGAAGCAGATAGCTACAGGAATGCCCTCATGGAAAATGACTTGAAAGAAGATATCCAAGTAGGTTCTTCATGTTCTAGTCATGCCCAGGTCCAGATACGTCCCTCACTGTGCCACATGCACCTTGCTCAGTAAGCAAGTGTGCTGCTACACAGATACTGAACACTAGATGTTCATCACAATCTGTTACCTTCACCATCCCCTTCACAGACGGGAGAGGGAGGCACAGTGAGACTAGGAAACCTCTCCAATTCATCACTGTCTGCCTCACAGAACCAGCTGATTTCAGAAGAGCCCATCCTCCCAGCCAGATTGGGTTTGGGGCAAAGGTTAGCACTGGTTCTTATTTAACCTGAACGCCTGCACCCAACCCTGCCAACGGCCGCCCCAAGATGTCCCAGCCACTTGTTCTCAACCAGCGGAGAAGGGCTGCAGAGACAGCTGCCTGCCAGGATGGGGCTGGACTGAATTATCCCCGCAGCCGCTGAGATATGGGTCAGCTCCCACAATTTGTCAGACAAGGAGAGGAAAGGAAGGTCAAAAAGAGTCTCCTGTGGGAAAGAAAGCCTGTTGTGTTCCTGCCCAGCCTAATCAGGACTTGATGTTGGAGAAAGATAGATGGGATAAATGAGCTCATAAATGGAAACAGGGATGGAAAAGCCAAGTTGTACCTTTGCTCTCCAGTGGAATAGAAGAGATGCAACATGTGTTTGCTTTCACAGGCCCCAGAGGTTGCAGAAACCAGGTGGAAGAGAATCATATGGACATTTATGGCCCAAGCACACCAAAAAAATTCCACCAAAGTCAGATGAGGTCCCTCCCCAGGTTGCACAGAGGCAACTCTGCCAGATCAGGTTCTCCTTTCAACCAGGGCACATCCCTGTAGTGCCTTGTCCACACTAGTCATAAATGCTGCAAATCCTGGGCTTCCCAGGATTCTCCTAATGCAGAAGGCTTTTAGAGAGGAACTCTAGCAGCAACAGTGATGAGAGACCGAGGTAGTTATTGCTCCATCCCAACGCCTTATTTCAGATGGTGCTGAGAGTCAGCCCCCCCAAGACTGGAAAGGGCCGAGATGTCACAGTGAATCGGGATCCTGTCAGTCCCTACAACAGTTTAGTGATGATTACATTTCCTCTGCCAGGTGCTGAGGAGTGCGAAAAACAGACATCAGAGATGTACAAGCATCACTGAGGTTTATTGAGGTAATTCTGTAAAGAACAAGAGGAAATAAAAAATCCCATGAGAACGCACAGATTTTAAGCACATGGATTTTTATCCGTGCGTGTAGGGATACGGCTGTATCTAGTGACACTTTGGTTCAGCGCCTAAAACGCTGAGCCTCTGCCACTTGTGGGTGATATGGTTAAGATAAATATTAAACAAGGTTAGTGGAGCAGAACAAATGTCTCTTCACAAATGAGATTATTCAATGAATTTAGCCTATATTTCTCCTGGCACATCCCAGTTCCTGAAGGTGTTAGCTATTTATAACAATCTACTGAAGAATTTTAACAGTTTGTGGTATGTGGACTTTTTTGCAAATCNTTGTTAGAAATGAAATATTTGATTGTGACATTGATCACTTTACTCTTGCAATATTCTTTTTAATCTTTGAGTGGCTGTCTAAGAATTAATCATGTCACAAACACTTCCTCAACGAAAAGGCCATCTCTACCTTTAAATGATCATCACAGGATGAACGCTTCATAACTGCTAATGCATTTCATACTCCAGACGGGGAAACAAGGCAGGAGAAATGAGATAGACCTTCCACTTTCACACTGAGACATCCCAAGCCCAGGTTTAAACTCATGGCCTCACTGCTCCAAGCCCAGCCCTGCCCTGCCCAGTCATGCAGCTTTACCACTTACTGTAACAGAAGTTAACATTTTTTTAATTATTTATAAATATTATTATCATTGAATGAAATAGCTATTGGATACAGAATGATTGTTTGCAAATGTTGTGTTTTCCACCTTTATATTTTACAAACTAAACTTCTCAGTGATTATTTCGGTTGTCAGAGAAAAATCTGTTAAAATAAAATTTAAAATAAAACCTCTGGTTTACTTATCTGTTTATCTCTTTATAAACCCGATGTCCAAGGATGAATGGGACTTGTGGAAGCTGAAAGACATTAGGATGAGTTCACTGCTGTCCGAAAGCAGCGGCAAGGTAGAGTGTTTTATGAAGGGCTTTCTCTCTACTTGAACACTTGCTTCTTAGACAGCCAAGTCTTAATGGTGTTAGAGTTGCATTTACACATTTTGAAACAGGCTTTGATGTTCACACCTCACGGAGGTGAATGAGATGTTGGGGAGTTGATTTTCTGCTGCTATTGTTTGGCTAGAGATAGGCTGGACTTTAAGAGCAAACCAGCAGCACATCGATTGCCACTATCAGGATTTTCTTTGGAAAATAAAAAGCCTTGAGCTTTTAAAAATAGCTTAAACATGATGCAAAGCAGCTCAAAGATTAAAATACCCTGGCAAACCCTTCTACCAATTATTAGAAACGTTTTCCATTGTTGAACAAACAGAAAGTATTTCATTGGTGTCCCAGTAAACAGAAAGCCTCCTTAGCTGGGTAGATTGAGAACAGACGAGAGCCACACATGCTGGCCGCTGGAAGCAACAGCACGCTTCCTCACCAGCACACACTGGGCGATGTCTCTGCTAGAATCAGAGATTCAGCATAGGGCATATGAGCAAAATGTATGAGAAATATTTTGGTCCACACCCTCATTGGACTGGAAATTTTGTGATAAAGGTTCTTCTCACAAAACCTCTGGGAGGCCCTATTTGTTTTTAATACAATGGGACAGACACTCTGCTGCTATAAATCAGTGCAACTTCACTGACTTCCATTTAGACCAGCTGAGTGCGCAGTGTTATACACAACCGCTTCACCCAAGGAACTGGGATCTCGTTCATTGCTTTGGCCTCTGGGCCCTCTTTCCTTTGTAAGAAAATCAAATCATTACCACATTGTTTAGGGGATCCTTTTTGCAGCTTGCAACCACGAGGCTGGCAGTTCTGCTCCTTGGTCCAAAGCAGACCAAGAAAAGCAGAACAGGACAAACAATCAAAACCATCAGTTCTAGGTTTTGCATCTCAACACAAAAATCCACAATTTTATCTAAAAATCACATTTTACTGAACTGAATGGATTCCTCCATCTGCGGAAGCCAGCAAGCTCAAAGAAGCACTTTCTGTCATAAATTTCTCCATTTGTTTCATACAGATTCCCTGCCCCACACATACAAAACAAGCTGGTCTTGTCAAATTATGCTGCAAGTCCTGAAGTTTGTATTCATTCCAGTTGATTTCAACCAATGCTTTCCCAGAAGGACTACAGGATTAGGCTTATCATTCTCATCTTCAGTAAAGAATAATATACTTAACAAAATAGCGCTGACTCTCTCCAGCAAGATGCCCTTAGGCTTACATAGCTGGGACTGTGTCCCCTGTCAGTGGGACATTTCTATTTCCAAGGGGGCTGGTTACTGTAATTCTACTACAAATACAAAAAGTGCTGATGCTTTTCTAAGCAAACCCTTAGATACGGACACAGGACGTGCTTGCAATTTTAAAAGATCATCTCTGGCTTTGGCAAAGTTTGGGCGGAAAACGACTTGCAGCTGCAGTTTGGATACCTGGAAATTGAGTTTACAGTTTGTTGATTTTTTTATGTGACTAGTAAATAGACTGAGGGCTTATATTAGCTGGGGCAAGTACGCAACGGATTTCTCTTTTCTTTAATCCAGTTTCTAATTCAGGCTGAAGAGATGTGAAAGAACAGCAGCGATGTCGTGAGACATCAAGCACCGATTCACTAAGCAAAGAGAAAGTAATGTTACAAGACTGTAACCAACCTCTCCCTCTCATTAGCAACATCCTTCTGCAGCAAGATCTCCATGAGACATGAGGGGGAAGCATCTGGACCCTCCTCACCATCTCGGCTGCATTCAGCCCTCGCTGGCTTTACCTTGCAGAGCTGCTTCTTGAAAGCTGGCCGGAACAGCGCGCTACCCTCACCCCGACCTCTCCCGGGAGCTGGATGCCGCTTGGCATCGCACCGCTGGTCTCTCGACGTGCCTGGGCACACGCACTGGTAGCACCACTGCGGTTCTCACGGACCGGCTGCCGCAGTGCCAGGGGCTGTTCTCACCGTGGGCTGTCTATCTGGCTGCTCCGGTGTGCGAGAGCGTGGCTGGCCCCGTGCCGTGGAAAACGAAGCGTGCCAAGCCGGCCTCTGCCAACGAGAGCCCCAACTGCCGACTCCTCTGCACAGCCTCTCAGTGCCCCGGCTGCTGCCAAAAACACAGGGCAGCTGTTGTGTCATAACCTCATCGCAGCCCTCTTCACAAGAAATGTAAACTAGTCGGACCCTCAGGAAGAAAGAAAACATTCTCAGCTGACCTTTAAGGGAGGGGGATTGCCTCAGAAGAGCCAGCTTGGACACATCTCAAAGAGTTTGGGAAGCAAAACACCGGGCAAACAGCATTAGGCTCCAGCAGCTTTGCATGACTCCAGTTAATGCTCAGAGCTGGGGGAGGCCTGCTTACCACCATACTGTCCCTCCGTATAATACCTTCATCTTCAAAAAGCACCATCTCAGGGAACAGGATAGACCTTTGACCACAGTGACAGCTGGCAAAAGAGCACTGTGGTCCCCACTAGCCCACAACAGCGATATTTGAGAAGTTCCTGAGAAATCCATGTATTTTCTGGAAACTAGACTTCCGAGTACTGCTGGCAAATGGTGGTTTTCAGCTTCTTTGCATGGAAAGCAGAATTGCTTTGTGAAAAATTTCAAGGAAAATTGAATGGAATTTCTTTTCTGGTGCTCTGTTTGGTACGTCTGAGCTGCTGCAGCATGATCTAGAATATGGCTGTTTACTACAGTTTGAAACTGTGTCATAAAATAAGTATTATGTGAGTAGCCTAGAAATGCACCAAGATTTCAGAGACAGAATTGCTCTGAGCCTTTTTATTAAATGAAACATCCATTTTCTCCCAGGCAGAAATCACAATGGTATCCATCATAAAAATGATCAATAAAGCACTGGGTTGCGACTCCTGCTGTCTAGTTTAATTTTGTTATTGAAATAACGGTTTCTCAGTGCATGGAATTTCCTGGGGATTAATAACAGACATCAGCATCACAACGCACCCACCTCTTCGCGCTTCTTATTTATTTCTAGAAAGCACCCACTGCCCAAACCATAGGAACTGGGATTAATGTACTTGCTAGCGGTATGCGTGCTTGTACCCAGCTGCCTGTGGTATGACCATCTGAATCACTCACAGGTGATGCTGAGAAGCAAAAGCTGCCATCTATTTTTTGGGAACAATTTTGGCAGATTTCTGGGGAAGCTTTTTGAGATAATAGTTTGGAGCCTGCCACATCTTGGTCAGCATGAGGAAAAATGAAGATGAGCTGCTTGTGTGGGAACCTATGCACTGAGGTCTATTTGTGAAAAAACACTTTCAGTGCACAAATTCCTAAGTGACTTGGGACTGCGGTGCTGACCTGAGGATAACTTGGGCATACGCACTGCTTTGTTTTACCTTACATTCCTTTCTGTTTGTATTGTTCAAGTAAAAAACAGAAACAAGCACTGAGGTTTGTTGGTAACTAGCTTAAAAATGCAGCAAATTTGGGCAAACAGATCCACAAATGAGATCGTCTAAGGAGAAGGATTAGTTTCAATTCCTTAGACACATGACTGATGTACCTGGTGTCTCTTTGGACATTAGCATTGCTCTGAGAAGTCACTTCTGCACCTGGACAAGAATTTCCTGACAAAACTATATTCCTATTGAAATAACACCGTACTGACAAAGCTAAACTGTTTATGAGAAAAGGGTTTGTTTCAAAAAATGTCCCTTCTCTAGAAATGCCCCAGAGAAAAGTTTCAAAATTATCCCAGAATCCCATTTAGGGTTTTTTTTTCCATATAAAAACTTTGACATCATCAGTTAGATAATTGCAAAAACTGGTGTAAAAACCTAAAATACACTCAAGATCAAAATCAAAGCTTCCATTAAATTAGTTAAGTGAATTTCTTAGCTCTTAAACTTAATTTTTAAATCCATGAATGCTTGGCATTCAACAGCTTGTTTTCTGGACGGGTGGAAATGGGAGCTTGCAGATGGGCAAGAATTTGTTCAGTACTGGACAATCAGTGTGGACACATGAGTCAAGACATTGCCTTGCACAAAAACAAGTCAGTGGGAATTTCCACTGGCGGCCTCTCTGGGCATGAGTTTGGCACTATAATCCTGATCCTTCCGGAAATTCATGGCAGTCTCGTCCCTAGCTATGCTCGATTTGGGATTAACCTTTTAATGGCTCAGTACCTTTGGGTGTGTTGAAGTCTGAATGCTGGAATCCTGCATCTCAACCACACAGACACCACAGTGACCTTGCAAAAATATTGCTCACCCTCCCATGATCTTCCTAGCAGATGAGAAACCGGAGCTTGGAACTGCTCCCCACACCACCCCCTCTTGTTGTCCAGCTTGAGAATTTTATTAGCTGTCAACGTGTCAAACTTCCACTTAGCTGGACAGCTGCACAACCAGCCAGACTCTGAGGCCTGCCAATAAAGTTTAACAGAGCTATCAGCTTTTCAGTTGGAAGAGATTATGGTACATGAATACTCAGGTACCAGAAAGAACGAACAAGACTTAGGTAAATTCACCTTTCACATGGTAAAGCAAAGAGGTAAGAAGGAGAAAGAAGCAGAGAGATAGACAGGCCAACTTATTTTTGTTCAGTGCTTGCACAGCGGTTAGCAAAATGGGATTCTCGTGCAGGGATGTTGTGTATATGCAATACAGTAAGAAAGCCTGATAGCAACACCTGAGCTGCGATTCAGAGACTTGGTGTGATCCAGCTGCGCAGCAGACAAGCAGCACCAAGATCCAGAGATCGATGAAACAATGACCAGACGTTGAGGAGCAGCAAAGGTTGTTCTTGAGTCTCTTTTGTGGCTATGGGTCACAAAATACTTTTCATGCATCTGCCTGCCATTTGACATGTTAACATGATAAGCTTTTAGGGACAAGATAGATGAGTGGATGTTGGCATGGGCCTGAACACCCAGAAACCCTGATCTCAGCTGTTATTACAGCCATTTTTAATCCAAAGCACGTCTCTTGGCCTTAAAAACTCTGAGACAGGAATAAGACTATAAGGTGGTAGAAGATTCCCTGCTGGACGGGTACATGTGTGGATGTGTGTGGCTCTTTTTTTTTTTTTTCCACAAGAACTTGATTGACTAATGTTTGTAGGTCCCGAGAGCCAGTAAAAGATCTGCTCTGATATCCAGAAAATTTTACAAGGGGCGGCAGGCTTAAAAGTGGTGGGAAGAAGCTGACTCTGCCAGGATGTTGGAATGAGAAAGCCATCAGGAATGTGCCTCGGAGAACAGCTGCTACTAGAGCCCTGGCAGGAACCTCCACGCAAGCTGCCTGGGAGCAAGTAGGGAGATTCAGAGATCACAGCTTGAGATGAGGGAAAGGTTCTCTTTATTTATTTATTTAGCTTTCCATTCCGTTTTTTGCCTCCCTCCTTTCTCCCAAGCCTTGTCACAGTGAGGTCGGAGCAGCCTGGAAAAGAGAACCTACCTCTGGTTTTTGCATTCCCTGGCACTTCAGGGCTTTTCCCTTCCTCCTCAGCATGCCCACATCATGGCTCATGCAACGCAGGTTTCTCTCACCCCATAAAAAGGTGTTACCTAAAAATCTGTTCTCCCCTAAGTTCCTTTTTTCCATCTGTTTGCCAGAGAAACATCTCTTTTTATTTCTTCCTCAACATCTTAGGTCCATCTACAATAAGCAAGACCAATTAGAAACAGAATATGCAAAACAAAAATGGGGGAATTTACACTTTCTAACCTTTGGTAGCTTCATCACCTAAATTAGCCACTTTCCCAGGCTCCATCTGTCTATGAATCTACATGGCTAGCAAATTAACACTATTACTATTGAACACTCTGGCATGGTCTTTTGGCTAAGATCAAAACTAAATGAGTTTAAAGTTTGCTAGATTTCCTTTTTGTGGTCTCCACAGCCAAATCTTGAGGGATGACAGATTCAAGAAAATCTCAAGAGAAAGCTGGAGGAGGTGAGAGGGCATCTGCTGCAGTGCTTAGCTGCAGTGGCTTAGCCCTTCTTTGGGAAAGAGGGCTAATGGGAAAAGTCCTTAACCAGCGAAAGTCCCAGGTGTGAGGGAAATGTCCATTCCCAGACAGCTGGGGCAAAACAGCAAAAGCTTTTGGCAGTTTTGGCTTCTGAAGCGCGTACATCAAGCTCATTATCCTGAGAACGGCAGAACAAAAAAAAGTCTGTTTTGTTTCGGAGGAGCTAGTTAATTGACTGTTTCCTTGTCACAAGCCTGGAGTACTCTTTCCCTCCTCTCTCAGTGCCCGCAATTCAACTCTCGACTGCGTGCACAGAGACCCCTGTGCTTAGCCTGAAACCTAATCGCACTGGCCGCACGGAGGACAGACTGCTGGGGTCTCCATTTCACTTCTTTAACCCAGCACAATCCCCAATCCCTCCCCCTTTCTTTCCCTTTCCCCAAGGGACTCTATTATACCCCCCGATCTGTTCACACTCCTTATCCCTCTGCGTGTTTGCACACACTGCTGACCCAGCCTTTATCTGGAAGACATAAGGGTCTCTGTGTGGAGTTCCCACAAGGGCTATTAATCGTGTAGATGTCAGAATCCCCCAGCTCCAAACCCTCCCTTCCTGCTCCTCCCCTCTTCTTCCCTCCCCCTGCCCTTTTTGTACGCTCTGGAGATCGAGGAAAAAAAGTTTTATGAAAATTCACACACAGAACTTGCAAACTTTGCAAAATATGATCTGCTCCCCTGGGCAAGGATGGTAAATGGTGTGATTTCTCCTAAAACACCAAATACAAACACGCACACACACTGCTTCCCTCCTAGGCAAATGGAGGAATTTCCTCCAACAGAAAACAGAGAGCTAAATGCCTTGCCAACTTAGGGAAAGCTTGGCTCCTGGTCCCAACCTGGATGGAAACTCTCCAGCTGGTACTTCTGCAATGGGCCAAATCCAAAAGGCATATCTGCAAATCCACGGGAACGTGGGAATCTGCAGAACTGGATTTAAGTCTCAGATCCTTCTGAATGTGGCCCCAAAGAGGCAGCACATCCACATTACCACCTTTCAACACCCTCATCCCCAGCACTGCCATCTCCGACCCCAAGGTAAACAAGAAGCTGTGCCACCAGGCTGACTTGCGCAGGCTCTAGTCCTTACCTGAACTCGGGCCTCGGTGAGCTTGGTTCTCTGAGCTAGCTCCTCTCGTGTGTAGATGTCTGGGTAGTGGGTTCTCTCAAAGGCCTTCTCCAGCTCCTCCAGCTGCTCAGCGGTGAAAGTGGTTCGACTGCGGCGTTGCTTGCGCTTCAAAGGCAGGTCTGGTTCGGATTCAACGTCGGAGCCTTCGTCCAGCCTGTTACCTGGGGTGGGAAAAAAGTGGGAGATGTGGCTTGCATGGTTAAAAGCCAGAGGGAGAAAGGCTGGTTAGAAGAGTTAAGCAGCCCAGTGAAGTAATTTCAGTTCTGCTGTGATGGTGTCCATCAAAACAAATACTCTATGTACAATACAGCTACCAGTTTTACGCTATTTCTGTAGTTTCCTACCATTATTTTTCCCCACATTGTAAAAAGACAACCTATTAAAATCAGAACTCTTTGCAGGAAAGGGACGGTTCAAAGTCCACTATTCAAATTGTTACAGAGAAAGAACTTCCAGTTGTTGACTTATTTCAAGAAATTGCCAGTTTTTATTACAAATGACTGTGTTCGAGTTGCACATTTTACACTGAAAAGATGTAGAAGCTGAAATGAGCACCTAAAAAATTCAATACGTGATGCTTTGACTTGTGCAGCCTAATTTCCTCTTACATTTTGTCAAGTATCAGTGTTTGAGAGTTCAATTTTTTTAAACAACCTCAGGAAGAAAAAAAAAGAAGTATTAAGAATTTTTACAGCTGGGAAAAACCTTTCCAACTCCACATCACCTGTAGGCTGGGCTGCTCACAGGATATGGTTCCTCTTAACTTCCCAAGTTTCAGCAGGAGTTTTGCACAAGGCCAGACTCCTACAGCATTAAGATTCCATGAAAATCCTAACTGATCACTTACTTCCTCCAGCTTCACTTGCCCTGGACCTCTGCCTTTCCTTTCTCCCTGCCTTGAGCCCTGGACCACATCTATTGCCACCTGAGGCCCATACCGAACCCAAGTAAGTATAGCTGGGATAAGTAAGCCCAGTTTTGATTTTTTTTTTTTCTCCTGGAGATAGAGCAGAAAGCATCACATTGCTATTCACCAAGTCTACAGTCAGACCCAGTGGATTTGAGGGGACAGACCAAGAACGGCATTGCCTGTGAGTCTCATGTTTGCCAGAGGCCTCTCATGGAGCAAAGTTTGGGTTTCAAAGATGTGTGATGAGCAGGTTCCCTGCGGTGCAGATGTTCATGTACGGAGGATCTCAGCCAGGCCAAAACTTTATGTCTGCCTTTGTGACATTGAAAAATGTGCCACTGGTTCATGGCAGCAGAGAAGGAAGAAAATGATACATGAAAGCTTTCAGCTAGGTGAGAGATCTGGCCTCTGTCACCTTCTCCTTCTCTCGTGAAAACAGGAGACTCCTTAAATATGTGCTCATTTTTTTTCCCTAGCAGGTTTGACTGCTATCTTTCAGAATAACTGCACAGGCAGGCTGAGAGCCAGAATCTGCTTAAACACTGTGCTCACAGAGAAATGGTTTTTGTTTTGGCTAAACCTTTGCTAATTTAGGATTAGAAGCAGGACTTACATATGCTCATCTTGATGATAAAGTTCCCTAAAGTTACTAATATTGTTTTTCAGTCCTCCCTTTTTGTTCAGCTCCTATACTATCATCATCCAAAAATCTGCCTTTTTCTTTTCAGAGCTGGGAACGGCAGCTGTGACTTCCCCAACAGCTGCTCGAGAACAGCAGCAGTTTGAGGAGTACGAGGCCAATATCTCATCGGAGCTCACATGTTTATACTGAGATCACCACAAAATGCCATTGCACTCAGCTTGCTGCAATACAAAAATGCTTTTATGTCTTGGGGCTTCACGGGGAGGATGCGGTGTTGGAACTCAGCTAGCTACAGTTGTGCTGGAGTCAGAGAAACTCTGCTGCAGAGGAGTGGGTGGCTTGTTTTGGGGCAAACATCACCTTAAGATGTCTTCCCTTCTTCTAGCTCTGGCTTACCAATACACAGGGTCTTTACACATGTTCATCTTTTTAAATGAAGAACCTTTTATTTCTCAATGAAGTCAGTGAGAAATTTACTTTTTTACTTCAGAGGAGCAGCATCTGTCCCACATTTTAAAGATGGTTTCACGATATAAGGCAGAAATTTGTTAGTAAACTAGCTTTTTTGTTATGTCCATTCTCAGGGAAGGTCCAGAGTCTCAAGTGGTGTAAAAGGAACATCTGTACTTGGAAATAACAGCCCTCCACATCTGGGTCCCAGATGATTCGGGACAGGTAGAAGCACATCTGGACCTTGGAGTACCATGCTGTGCAAAAGCACATCTGGAAACCTATAGCATACAGTAAATTTCTTTAAGTTAATCACTTAAGTCACCAACTATTATTGGTTTAATTAGTTAGTATCCTTCCTGGAAATATTCGATATGAAAAAAATAAGGATGGAGGTGTGTTTTGGTCCTAGATGTGAGAGTGCCAGTGTGAGGAGGGGAAGGAAAATATACTAACTTAAATTTCATTTAACTCTGCAACTGAGCATATTTCTTTATAGTATTATATTCATTTCTATATAGCTAGTATGCATGCTTAGTAGCAACTTCCAGTCTGCGAGCTCTTTAGCACAGGAACTGGCATTTGCAACACATTTCATACGTCATGCAACAAAGCCCCAACCTGCTTGGCGAGTACTATGGTGACAGCAACATCNTCCTGCCCACTTGATAGCAGTGCTGTACCATCTACCTACAGCTCATCTGCTTGCTTGGTCCAAGTGCTTACACTGTATACAACAAAGCTGGATCCAGTAGCTCTCCAAGTGAGGAAAAGAAGTCTACAAAAGGATCTGTAACATGCTGGCTACAGGGTTAAAAAGGTAGAGAGCCAAACCTTGCCACATAAACAGACATAACTCTTTCTATCCACAAGTCTTCAAGCAGCTCCCAACTGGCATTATCTCCATTTTACAACCGTGGCAGGGACAGCGGAAGTCATCCACCTACAGTCACCCTGTGAGTCAGGGGCAAAGCTGGGAAAAGAAGCCACAGCTCTTTGTGCCAAGTCCAAGGCTCCAACAACTCAACTACAAAGATGAAACCAAGAGAGCAAGAAAAATCCCAGGGTATGTCTGGAACCAGCTGGTCTTAGTACAATGCAGCTGCTGCTGTCAGACACAGATTCATTAAATAATATAGAAAGTCTTTCAGCTGAGACAGATTGCACTACGAGCCTATTATCTAATGCATCCCCTATTATCAGGGGACAGCCTCCCTTACCTGCCTAAGATGCTTCTCAAGGATCTAACAGGTCTTTTCCATTCATAAGCAGCTGAAACCTGCAGGACAAACCACTGCCATAATCTCTGCAAAGTTTCTGTGCAATGAGAAGTTTTACAAAGCTGTGGGAGTAACTCAAGGAGACTCCTCTGCTAGGCAAGTCCAAGGGGATTCATCCAAAACTTGAACACCTCATTTTTTTGCCTCACAACCCTGCATGAAAAATGGATGCATGGCACTGCCACCAGCATGAGCAGGGGGAGAATCCCAGTTTGCAGCCTCCAGTACAACAGGGCTATTGCCATAGAAATAATCATTTGCACACACTGGTAGCATTTTACACTTACTCAGCACAGACAGCAGTGAACACCCTGTAAATACGAAGGTGGAGAAATACCTAGCAGCAGCTTCTTGTGTGGCTTACCCATCACTAGTTGTGCTGAAGGATGGGAAACAGCTAGCTGTCTGATACACAGCACCCCTAGGATATCATACTGGCTAAAGATTGACAGAAAAGAACAGAATGGAGAGGTGAATGGAGGGGAAAATCTCACATGGGAGGACAAGTCAGAGGAGAGGAAAAACTCAGAAAAAAGTACGTGGATGACAGGATATGCACACTGTTCCAATTGTATTTTTTTTACAGCAATTCCATCTTAATTATTTAGCATAACTGCTCTGTAGCTCAAAAAGAAAAACCCCTAACTGCTCAAATCTCTTTGTTTCACAATACTCTTAGAAATAAAGAGACATTGGCTTCATTATGGGAATGAAAGCAAGTATGTCAGTGTGAAAATCCAGAAGCTCTTCCCTCTGCTCAGAGGGGACTATTCAAATATACAGGCACCTTCCTGAAACAGAGATACAACATAGTTTGTGCAAGAGAGGAGAGAAGACTGTGTGAAGGGACTTGCTAAAGGTTTGTGTGGACCAATGTCAAGTCCCACATCTTCAGGGAGGATCAGCTGGGGAAAACTGAGAACCATTTTGGTTTTTTCTCCCCGTGGAAATGAGTGCAGCCAGAGCATGTGTGCAGGTGTGTGTACAGGATGGCATAGGAAAGGTGACAAATATAAGCCTGGGCTTGTCCTGGGACCCATTCTAGCATGAGAAAATGTGTAAATTACGGCCCACAAACTCACATTCCTGAATAATGCTGCTGATTCAGGTTGGGGTACAATTAGCAAGAGCTGGGCAGAGCTCTTTGGAGAGGTTTGAAAGGAATAGAAGTAGACTGGAGCTCGAGGAAAGGAACAAGAAAAACCCTCTGTAATTATGGACTGGACGTGTCCTCCCTCTCCCCATTCCCTTTACTCCTCTATTTCCCTTCCTCCCCCTCTGCCTTTCTCCTCTCCACCTCCATTCACTGCTTCTGGGCGCCTCTTAGCCCTGAAGTTAAATTAATCAACAGGATTAGGTGGAATCGGCCACAACAAGACCCTCCAGGCTCAGACTGAGCCCTTGATGCTCTACAAGGACCTGCTGCCTTGTCTTGAAGCACCTTGGTGCCGTCTGGAAGGATTGGCAGACAGGACCAGACATGAAAACGCATTCATTAAAGTGGGGATCGGATTTTGTTAGAGGGTAAAGGGGAGCTGCACATTCTCTCCTTCAGTATTTCTCATCTCATTTCCTCTCTCTTTCTCTTGCTTCCAGCTGCACCATCCTAAAAATTAAATGTGGGTTGGAGGAGAGAGATGAAGAGGGGGAAGGGAATGGTTTTGTGAATGGCTTAGCTATAACTGCACTTTTTGTGCTGCAACTGGCTGTAGCAAACTCATCCGTATACTGCTAGAGCAACAGCAATGCTCCACAAAACCAGATCTGGAGGTGACTGGATGAGAAGCTAATGCAGCCACAGGGGAACTTGGATTTAATGGCATGAGAGAAGTAAGAAAATCTGACTTTGAAGGTAGCAGCAAGATCCAAGCTACCCCACATCACAGCCCACACCAGGCCCCCCTTTCTTCACAATGCTCTCCATCCACCAAAGCTGTCATGCTGCTACCCCTGCATAAACATACACATGCACGTTTTTCCAGTCCCGTATGTACCTGAAGTTCAGGTACATAAAATATCTTCAAGTTATTTTATGCTGGAGGACAATTAAGGAGTCTCTCGATGACCTTGAAAAAGGCCGTCTTCACCTGCCACGTGATGCCTTTGCTGCCTGCTACTGCCTTACTAAATGGAGCCTCATTGCCACGAGACAGTGCAGAGGTACCCATCTCACAGGTGACAATATTTCCCGATTCTGGGTACCTTGTCATGAGGGCTGAAAATAGTAAGATATATCATAGCCAAGATCCTAGCCATGGACATCGGTCATAGTACATCTGTGGAGCAGAAGGGTGGGACTGCACACCTCGCGCTTTCTACTCCCCCAAAAGGATGGGGAGCATTCCTGGGTGGGATGAACAAGGATCGCAAAGATGCAGCTGCTTATTCACAGAGCATGTCCCCTGTGTTGGACCCTGCAGTCAACGGCTTCAGAAGCAAGAGCTGAAACTCTCCCTGACTTCTTAGCATCTGCCTTTCCCTCTGGCAGAAAGCAAACAAAACCCATCAAAATGCAAACAAGACTATGAAAAGCCTGAGAGAAGGGTGACACAGTGGCAGCGTCGCAAGCACAGAATTGTATTGCCTCGATTTTTCTTTCCAACATGAAAACCAGAACATCTTTTTCTCTCTCTTCTTGGAAAATGATGAAGTCCTGAGTTCAAAATGAGAGAGAGGTGTATATGTGTGCACAGAATAACCGCTGCTCACCTCCAAACCTTTTCAACAGCAGGTGGGACTGCAAA
Organism: Aramus guarauna; assembly: GCA_013400195.1. Classification (NCBI taxonomy): domain Eukaryota; kingdom Metazoa; phylum Chordata; class Aves; order Gruiformes; family Aramidae; genus Aramus; species Aramus guarauna. Next base: position 48,428 of record VXBL01005804.1, read on the forward strand.
GGGGGACAGAGGTGTTTCAAATTCATCTCTCCCCTCCCTTTCCCCTGTGCAAGCACATTCCCAGACACAAAAAAAACACAATAATCAACACAGCACATACAATAAAGCTTGGGTTTCCCCCTCCCTCCCCTTTCCAACCTGTAAACTCCCCATTCTCCAGCATTTGCTCGTGCCTGCGCAGCTGTATTACAGTTTAACATAGTTTAGAGGGCTGTGGTGTGGAGCAGCGGCAGAAAACGAATCACATAATAGTTGATATGCGTTTTAATCAAGTAATTCGTCCCAAGCAGAATGATAGTGCCTGTTGGTGGGGTGCCCTTGAATACCAAACAGACCGGGTAGCCGGCCTAGGAAAATGAAAAAGTCATTTACAGCTCAGCTGGGGACTGCAGTGTTCAGCAAAGCATTAGTGTGGGGGCCTTAGGAGATAAAGGTTTGGGTATTTTTCTATTTTATTTTTTTTTTATTCAGGCACTGAACTGGCCAGCTGTAACCAAACCACAAACTGAGGTAATGTCCATTATGAGCTTTACAACTTGGAAATAATACTCACAGTGGAGCCCATGCTCTTGAACAGGAAGGCAGAGACAGTGTGTGTGTCTCTGTCTGGGAGGGGGGGGTGTCAAAGAGAGAGGTGTTTCACAACTGGATAATTCTCTTATGTCAAGATCTCTACTGAATGAGTGAGATCACAGGTGGAAGGAGAAGCTGTAGGAAGGAGGGAGAAAGGAAAGCTGGAGGTTTATGCATTAAAAGGGAGCATATGCCAAAGGCATCCAAGTACGTGCACCTGCCCACGCCTGGGTGACAGGACACAGCCAGCCAGCAGGATCACCACGGTGAGAACCCCACAACCTGTTCTGGCTTGGAACGTGGTATCCAACCATTTCTCCATGACTGAATCCCAAACATTCACCCAGGAGGAGCCCCACATTCCCATGCTGGGCTTGAAGACCCAAAGGTGGTACAACATGTTAAGTTTTACCTGGTTCTGGCTGTCCTACTTCCCTGAGCACTCACTCCAAACTTACTTTCCTACCACCTATGCCTGAATTTGCCTCCTAACTCATGGATCGGTTTGGGGATTTTAAGAAAACTCTTATACAGGAGTATATCACCTGGCAGTTGGCCATGAAATACATATATGCCTCTAAACAGAAGAATATAAACTTCTCTTTGGTTAGAGTACCAGTTTGGGATGCACAGAAGTACAAAATTCACTTCCATTTTCCACTACAAAATCCTTACATCTCCTTGAACGAGTACCTTCGCCTTCCTGGCTCAGTTTTAGCTGGGTTCATATGCACATCTGCAAGTGGGTCACTACAAGACTTTGGANTCTGTTTTCCTTGGGACAGTAATCCATCACCAAAAGCCTCTTGACAATATGAGGACTTGCACTGAGTGAAGAAGACATAGCCAACATCTCACTCCATTCCTCCTCAATTGCAGCCATTCCAGGTAACTCCATTCAGATTAGGAACGTACCTTTGCCTGGAAGCTCAACTAGATGAGGGGTTTTCCAAGCCCACAAAGAAGAAGGAATTGCATCCCTAACCAGATGCTCTTTCATAATCCATGCCACGCATATAGACCAAGCAAACTCCTTTGCTGACGTACACCAGTGCAGTTCTGGTAAAAGCCAAGAAGCTGTACTCAGTTATCTCCGTGGAGGGATCTGGTCCTGGAGGCTCCATCTACTCTGCATGTGAAAGTAGTGAGAGACATCAGGGCCCCAGCAAATCCTACCGCAAATCACAGTCTGGCAGCATAGGTACCAGCTGCAGTGCCCCCACGCAAAGACACATGGTCACAAAAACCACAACGTATTCTGTTCTTGCGAGTAGTGAACAAAACCAAATCATCCAGAACATTTGGAGGAAGATAGGGAGGGAGGGAGGGCAAAAAAGAGCCTACGTCTCCAACAGCCTTTGTTAATTCCCAGCACTGGCCTGAATATAAACAGATGGAATATCCATCAACTCCAGTCGTCTTTTCTTTTCTTTCAACTTTTTTCTAGTTCTCGCCTCCCTGCCCCCTCCACCCCTAACACTCTTTCTTCTGGCTTTTGTTTGGCCTTTTAAAGAACCCCGAGGTAATGAGGCCTGCCCCAACTCCCAAGCACATCTGTGAAGTCCATAAAAGGCCCCTTTTTCACTTCAATATTCATAGCCGCGTGCTTGTGGCAGGCGCAGGATCCAGTGGAGGGCTGCACGAGAGGGACCGCAGGGGCTTCCTGGCTCGTCTACTTGAATTGAAACGATGTAGTTAGAGAGGCATCAATAGTGCTCCCAAAACTGGGAAGCAAAGGGAGACCAGCTGGGATACAGGGGGAATAAAGAAGCAGGGAGAAGAAAAGGTCTGCTTGCTTTCTCTGGAGTTTTCCCTTTTTTGCTTTCTTCCCTTTTCAGCTTCATCTCTCCAGTTCCCTTAAAAGAATTCCTCATAGATACGGGAAAGTTGATGGAGCAGCAGAAACACATCCCACTCAAGGGTCTAAGTTGCACAGGAGAACTGGGGATAGGTACCCAGGATGCTGGAAGCCTGCTAGCATTAAGGATGAGAGATCTGATCCTTTGATAACTGCCTTGACTTACAACTCAAAGAAGCAGGCAAACCTAAGACAGATTACCTGGCCTGCAGTGTATGACGCCAAGCCCTTTATCCAGGCAGGAGGGACTAGTATGTATATGGTACCAGGGGTTGAAAAATCAATGGGTGACTGGCCAAAGGGTAAAACTAAACGTACGTGTTTAGCTTGGTACTCCGTGGTTTGTTTCAGCACTGTTCCTGGCAGAGGTATTTAGCACTTGCCTGGGGCAGCAATATGGCCTGGCCCCAAGTCAGCATGTAGCCTTTCTCCTCAGTGCTCAGCTTGAGTCCCTGACTCTCACCCACTAAGTTCATGCCATGCCTCAACTAGGTTGAAGCTCCAGCTAGGACCCAAAGAGATGCAAGGAAATCCCGGTGATGCCCAGCTTGCTGTAAGGTTTTGCGCTCCAGCTGTGCCCATTTTCTCCCAGCTGCAAGCGTACACAACATCACAGCCACTATAGTAAGAGGGTAAACCTTCAGGAGCCTGTTACACCAGTTTGCCACCTCATTCTCAGCACAATACAATACCTAACTGCTCCCCACGTGCGTTACGACCACCCTCCGAGGGTGTCTGGAGGTACAAATACCGTAATAGAAAAGACACTGTACTATGCAAACACCTTTGTGAAAATAACACTCAGATCCACAGGAGAGAGACTCAGAACTGACCCCAGCCAGATGACAGGCATCTCTAGGCAGTTTTGCCTTTATACCTCAGTTGTCATCTTGAGAAACCTGTGTTCTTCTATGCCAGTCCCAATCCCCTGTCCTTATCCTACTCCAGTACTTTTTACGTAGTAATTTCCTCAAAGCTGACTGAGCAAGAAGCACCATAGGGTGATACCTAAGCAAAAGCTACCTTTCTCCAGCTCTGGGCTGGAATCCATTTGGTGTAACATGTTCATCACCACGTCACGTATGCACAGACATGCCATCTCAGATGTCTAGCATCTTAGCGAGGCACGCAAATCCAGGTTTCACAGTTTCTTGTCTGTGACAACCTCTGCTCCTCCTGGCTTTGTCCCAGCACAGCTCTGCTCATGTACTTGAAGTACTGCCACCCCTTCTGTTCCAGTTCTGGGCTCCACATGTTCTGCCAGCACATCTCAATCTTGGCTGATAGCTGCCTTGCTATTCTTACTCTGGGGTCCCTGCACAGCTCTATCATTGCTCCTCCATCCCAAATTACAACACCCTCTTTTATTTTCATCCTAAATGCCTATATAGCTCTGCCAACAGCCCTTAATCTTGTCCTGTAGTTCCTCTGCTGCTCCAGCCCTGGGCCTCCCTAGCTGGATACATCAAGTTAAAGACCTTTCAATATAAGACTCTTTCAGGAAAGATAAACAAATTTAACCTCATAAACCTTTCCCAATCCTGAAAAACCAGCCCGTGAGAATGAGGCACCAGAGACCACTTAACCACACATGAGAAACACATTCCTCCTGCTGTTTGCAAGCCCTGCTTCATTTATCTGAATGTCAGACCAACCGCCTGAAGCCAAGAGGTGTGTGAGAGCGGGCACGAGCAACCACTTTGTTTCCTTTACTTTGTCCTCCACCGTGTCTGTGAAAACAGAGGGATGCAGCAAAAGTCATTAAGGCAGTTGTCCTTGGAGAACGTGATTCTTTTGCCCCTCTTCTGCTTCCTTCCCCTTCCTGTGTCCTTATGCTTTTTTAATTACATATATACATAGACTATATATATACATACATATGTGTGTATATATACACACACCCTCTCTTGCTTCACTGCTACTTCCAGTTCCTCTCCTGTTCTCTCTGTTGCACTTCTGCAGGCTCCTCCGTCTTTCTCTCCATATTTATGCTCTTCCCCTGCCTACTTTTCTCCCAACAAACACTCACAGCTTTACATTAATTTCAGCCCACGGAGAAAACACCAAAGTAGGTGACTGTATAGAGCTTCAGGAGAAAAGGATCCGCAAGCGGAGCATGTCCCTCGTCAAGTTGGCCAACAGCAACTCCGGCTGCCGCTGAAAATGCGTTGAGAAGCTGGACTGTGACATTCGCCTGCAATTGAACCCCTCTGCTTGTCTCTGCTGCTCTCTGCTAGCCGAGCCGGGAGAAGAAAGAGAAGAAAGAAAAGTGTAGGGAGGAGAGAATGCAAGTGACAGAAAGAAGGATTGAATGAAGGAGTGAAAAGAAAGAAAGATATCCCTGCGCCGCTTGGTCCTTTATCAGCCCTGTCATCTGGTGCAGGGCCCTGTTTGCATTGTCTCACCTTGGACAAAACAAAAAGGCGTTTTTGTGCAGATTCCTTTAGAGCTGCCAGAGCCCGCACCTTAGGGGGTCGCTAAAGGCTGAATGTGCAGCTGACAGCCCTGCGCAGCCCGATGTGATATCAATAAACTCCGACACGTCAACTCTTCAGCACAGCTCATGTGGAAGGTACGGCTTGAATATTAAAACCTCCAGCGGCCGGGAAATAAGCTTGGGGTGGAGAGGGGGGAGGAGGTGGCTCAGAGCAAGACGAGGTCGAGGAGCGAGGGGGCTGCGCTAGCAGAAGCTAGGGGCAAGGCAGCCAAAAAAAGACACCATTACAGATCTGCTACCTGCTGTCTCACTAACCGTTTGGTGTCTTTTTGCTTTTATTCTTGACCACCAGTGAGGACAAGAGACATACAGGCTTATACAATAGCTTCTGCTACAGGTCCTGGGACAGGGATTCTCCTCAAGAACCAAATCAGACAGGAGCCCAACAGCCAAACCAGAACCTGTGTTCACCTGCTTGATATTACATCCTGCCTCCTGCTTGGCAGACATTTGCTTCAGGGCAGGCGTAGTGTATGCACAAGAGAGCAAATAAACTACCTCTTCACACGCTGCTGTTTATTATATGATGGTGCTCCAAGGCATCCACCAGTGACAGAGCCTCAGCTGTGCTGCCAGCAAAACTTCCAGTCCAGAGCGACAAGCCAGGCAAAAGAAGTGCCTGTTTTGCTGATGGGACACTAAAGCTCAGTAGCTATTCTTTTGCCACTTCTGATACAAGACGCTTTCCCAAAAGAGCAGGCACAGCATCATGATAGAAGCACTGCTGCTCTTTCGTGCCTGTTAGTACTGACTATAAAACATTTTCCTCTGCTGACACTGTCCATCGCTAGGTTCCAGAGTGAACACGCCCAGCTGAAATAAAAGAGGCAGTTCGCTCCATGAGAACTGCACTGCGTTAAGCTCAGAGCCAAGCTAGGCTCTCTGAAGACTACGCAGTGACCACAGCCTCCATTTCCATTCAGATCACAGCTCTGAAGTTTTATTTTTGTTGTAAAAGTTAGAACATATTGTGCCCAAACTAAATTCTTGGAGCCTCAGATGCT
>VXBL01005804.1:61985-72668 GCA_013400195.1 Aramus guarauna
CCCCCCCGGTCCCTATTTCTTTTGATTCAGACAAAACTCCTCTGAAGTTGAGTGGACCAAATACGAGGGCATTTACTCAAAGCTCAATTCAGATGTCACTGGGGGTAAATCTCCATAATGCCAGCTGGCGCTTGCTTGAGTGAGCAGTCATTACTCTCTCAAGTCGGCCGCCCAGTAAAACCTGAACCGGGCCCGCTGGAGAGGTAGTGGTAAAGGAGAAAGAAAGATATTGAATAAAATGTGGTTCGGAGCATCATAGACTTTTATTTAATTAAAGATAAACTGTTCAGCATCTGCGTTTGCAAGCACAGTCCCCAGGGGAAGGCAGCTTGCTCCATAAATTGTACCAACTAAGATAACACAGTCACAGCATCCCGATGTGGTCCATTGAGTTGTCTGCGGAGAGCTTTAATTATAATTTATGGAGGCTAAGTGGCTAATAGTGGACCTGTTTAAAAATCACAAGCTCTGTTGAAATTAGTGGTTTGCTGGTTTAGAATGGTTAAAATTATGTCTCACAGGCTGCTAGGAACTGAGTGAGATGTCCTTGATCTTTTTTTTTTTTTTTTCCCCACTCTGCAGGCAGGACCTCGTGGTTATTTCTTCCAGTTTAAGCAGTATAGGACACATTAAAACAGAACAAAGCAAAAAAGCCTGAACCAAAAACCTCGATGGTAGGAGGGGGGGAAAAGTTAGCGAAAACTCAATGAAGGCAACAGCCGTTTCTTCCCGCCTCAGGTCTGATTCAATCAGGTCTTTCAAAAGAAACTCCTGTCACCACAAACTGCCTTTTCATGCCAGATTCCTCCAGCTCCCCCTCTCTGCCCCATCCCAGCGACTTCCAACAGCACCGATCAATCTCCAAGCGACACCCTGCTCTCCCCCCTCTCTGCTCCCAGCTGCCTCCAGCCACCGCCGTTCCCAAGCAAAAAGCAGCTTCACCCAGGAAGGTGGTGGAAAAAATGTGGACAAATTTCTGATTTGCAACACTCTGGGAATGGGTTTATTGCCATTGTTTGAGTGCAAATGTATAAATAAAGCAAAACGAAGATTCCAGGGTGAGTCCGATGAAAAGCAGAAAACAAGAAATTTTATGGCCATAAGTGGCGTGGGCTAATGGTGATTTTTGAGGCACTGGACCATGGTAGTTACTTAGCTAAATGATTGCTGTGAAACCGGGCAAGAGGCTTATTTCTTAATTACTGTTACATATTATGTCAAGCTGACACTTCAAGGCGTGCTCGGGCACTGATAAAGTTAGCCAAAAAAAAAAAAAAAAAGCCAACCAAAACACCCTTACCATTCTGAGAGGCTGTTTTTAAAGCTTGGGGGTCACGGCTGGTGCTGGGAAAAGGCAAGTCTGGCCCCCAAAAAGAGGTGCAGTGGGCTTACGCTCTCCGTACCTCTAGATCCATAGGATAGGAGTGGATAAATCTCTGGGAACCTAGCAGCCTTTCAGCTGGCTGAGCAGGAAATCTATAGGGGGATTGGAAGGAGCCAAGAGGACCAGTGGCACTAGGACAGAGAAAGGGGACAGTCCTTGCTGACCGGCCGTTCAGAAAAAAAGAGAGCCAGATTTTCCTCTCGGCCGCACGGAGCCAACCCCCTGTTTTCGGAGCCCAGACGCTATAACCAGGAGCATAATTCGGCCCTGAGGAGGAATACACATGGGCTAGACCACAGAGGAAGGCGAAGCAGCGTATCGTCCCCGTCTCAGCGCAGCTCCTCTGATTTCCAGAGGCCACAGAGCTGACTCGGCTTATGCGCAAAGCTCTCCAGAGTCCTGCCAGGACGCCAACCCTCTCCCCTTCCTCTGCAGGTCCAGATATTTTAATTCAGTTTCCCCAGGGCCACCTCTTTGCTGCTGTGCCCCGAGAGCCGTCGCTGACAACCGCTTCTCTTTTGATTGCTTCGCCCCGATGTAACATCGTGGGTAACATGGGGCAGGAGCAAGCGAGCTGCTAATTCTCGGCTCCCAGATCTATCTATCTAGCCATCGTCAATTAAATTATACATATGCTTTGATCATGTATAGCCCATATGTAAAAAAATCTCACTTGGAGGTAGCTCAAATTTACAGTTCCTTATATATCCCATAGGCTTACAGTCCCATAGGCTGTAGTTCTGTTACTTTTAAAGTAAATATATATGTATAGAGTTCCCAAGACGCTGTCCTCTCCATCGTTCTCTGCTAGTGCAGCAGGAGGTGTACAAATCCTGAACAAAAGCATGGTCTCTGCGCTAAAACCTTATAACCTGAGCCCATAGTTTTGTCAGTGTATTTTCCTCCCAGTCTAAACCAGTGCAATCCAGGAGAAGAGAGAGAAATTATACATTTGCAATGCCTCGAAATAATCGGCTCACCACTGGCATGAGTTGGATATAAAAAAACAGTAGAGAATATTGAGCTAGGAGAGATGGACAGAGCAGCATCACAGTCCTATATGATCCCTGGTTTTAATTTGATTTAATCGGCCAAATCAACACCTCTATCTCCATGTGACCCTTCCATTTGTGGCATGCAAAATCCAGATACTAGATTTACAGCTAGGTCAGTTTTACCCTACGTAAGCTGATTATACCCGACATTTAAAAATAAACCCCAACAAACCTCACTGTGCTAATGGCAAAATGTATTCACAGGTTATTTAATAACCCAAACTGCATAATTGCAACAAGTAAGCTCATCCCAAGGTGTTTAACTTATATTTTGTGAGCAGAAAATTCTTCTCCCTGAAAAAAAGAACGGAAATTGGAAAGCCCTCGCTGAGACTCCTTCTCAGACTGAGAAATTTAATTCCCTTGGAGTCAGTTTTTGTCCTGAAAACTCCACTGAACAAATGTAATTGTTTGTAAATCGCAGGGTTTGCTTCGCAGCTAGCTGGCCATGCTCCCGAAAATGCATTGGTCGCCCATTGATGTTGCAGAACAAGTAAGGGCACTCTTTCAAAACTTTGGGGGGAAAAAAAAAAAAAAGAAAAAAGAATACAAAAAGTCGGGCTTCTTTTTTTCTTTTCCTTTCAGCTCTTTGGAACAATTTGCCTTCAAGAGCCCTGGATTTGCTCCAGTATTTTTGAGGTAGGAAACATGCAGAGGTTTAATTCTTTATTGACTCCATCAGGTTCAGGTTACATGTTAGGTTATAAAATTATAAACAAATGGACGGCATTTACATTTCTGAAGTGTTTCCAGCCCCCTCACCCTCTCGCCCCTCTGAAAGGTACATCAGAAGCAGTGCCGCCTGGGTAAAGGGAGCCAGGTGGCTTCACCGATAAACAAGACATCCTTTCTACCTTCTTCCTAGCAAGGGACCGCTCTCTCCCTCGGGTCCCTGGCTCAACTCCGAGCTGAAACCCTACATGCACCGAGCAGGTCAGTCTCAGGTGAGCCCTGAGGAAAGCAGACTCCTGTCCCAAACCCAGAGGTCTGAGCAATTAGAATTTTATCATCCCGGTAATGTGGAGAGTAAGCTGTAAGTTGCCTGGTTTTGTGAGCAGGTCACCCCTAATTAGGATCAAAGAGAAGGAGTCCAAGAAATGGGACAGGAATACGCCCATCAATTTTTACTGCAGCTCCCGCTGCATTTTCTGGGGGAACACTGATTCAGATCAGCTTGGCGAACAGCCCCGGAGGTGTTTTTTCCCTCCACTGAAAAGAACTGCCATCACTCGCTCTGTTGTCATATTTGTGACTGGGAAGTGAGAAAATGGAAATTGTAAAGTCACACAAATCTAATCGAGGCTTATAGTTCCCGGAGAGAGGAGGGACAAAGTGACACCAGCACCGCCGATGTCACTTTTTGTTCTAACACGTTTCAAGTAGACAATCCTGCCCAACCCTCTGAGCCCCCCGCAAAGATCAGAGGCTTGAATGGCAAGAACGCACAGGCAACTGGAGGGAATGCTGGAATCAAAGCCGGCCAAGCCCGGTACAAATCACCGACAGCCTGAGTTTTTCCCTTGATATCACCATTTGTCATTAGTAGTCAGATGTGCGGCACTTCTCATGATGGTGTATAACCTTGATCATGAAATGGTAACGATGCCACTTCACAATTAATATCAACGTGCTCCTTGCACATCACTGCATGACTGCAAAGCAGTGCAAGTTGTAGCAAAGGCTCGTTTGAAAATCCCAACTGACATGTAGCTAGTGCAAGAAGCAAGAAAAGGAGTCTGATTGCAAAAGGGCAGCTTTCCATGAGGCAGACTCTTAAATACCCAAAAGGGCAACAAGGACCAACAACTATTAAGAGCAACCTCCTTGGAGCCTTGATGGGTGCAACATCTTCGCTATTTCTGAGATGTGAAGAAATGCTAGTCCAGAGTTGAGTCACATCCACCTCCTGCATTACTAACAGCAGCTCTTGCAGCACTTAGATGTTTCTTAGACATCCTCCAGCTTCAGCTTCTGGTTTAGCTAAACCAGAGCAGCAGTGATATGTGTTATTATTGCAAGAACGAGACGGCTTGGTCATTTTGGTTCCCCATTACGCCAGGCACTGAATGGATAAGAGACTACCTTTGGTCAGATAAGACAGAGGTGGGAAGAGAAACAGAGCTATGGAGAGGTAAAGCGGCTTGGTCAAAGGCAAAGCAATTCAGTGGCAAAGATAGATTTTAAAAGTCTTCAGAGCCACAGCTCAGTTCCATATCAGTTAGACAAAACTGAGAGCGCATACAAAGGAGGGCTAGGTCGCGTGTTTGCAGATTGACTAAACTGATGGTGGTGAAATAAAAAACAGGGGTTTTTTTTCAAAAATCAATATCTAGATTTAACAGATGAAATTCCTTACTTGATGCAAGCTAAAGTAAGTCCGTCAAATTCACTGGTTTATGACAGAATCTCTCCCTTAAACCTTGTGTGTGAGCAGAACTCTGCTGCAATAAGGATGTAAGGAAATCCTGCACCCTGGGGAATGCTTATTGTTAACTGGGCTAATGATCCCTTTTTTCAGCTGTTCACTTTTATAGGAGGTGGTGGTGGAAGTATCTTCTTAATCATATCTGTGTTTTGTACTGTGAAGCTACTCACGTGTATAAATATGGACATAAGTAATTGCAGATTTGGGACATGAGACAATAAGGACCAAATTTTCAGTGGCTAAGCCTAGGCCTCCAAAGCTGCATGCCTGAAATTGGGAGATGCGGTTATGAACGATCACGTTTTCATATGCCCCAGAGCTCTGAAATACACACAAACATATTTTGCATGCACCAACCTAAGTTCTGAGCAATGAAACCCAGACCAAAAATGTACAGAGATGGAGGGGGAGAAGTAACCGATCCCTTCTCTGATCCAAATGAGGGATCTCCTATGAAATATCCCGGGTTCCTTGCACGTGAGGAACATATTTCTAGATCGGTCCTCCTGAGATTTCTTAGGTGAATCAGCGTGGACAATTCTTACCAGCACAATCAGGCAGAGAGGGGAATCATTTGCCAAACAATCAAAATGCTACACCTAGAAATGTATTGAAAAATAGGAGATGGAGAGCTTGTGGATCACAGACCCCAAATACCAAAAGCCCCCCCTCAAATCCACAGTCAGCGATCTACTCAATTTACAAAACTCCGTGAAGCGAAGCCATTTGACGTTATTTGAGAATTTGACCCAGTGAGTGGGTTGAGCCTCGGCACAGAGATGATTTGTGAAGATGGAGGAGGCCACGATGGAAGAGGGGAATTCCATGAGACGCACATTCAGCTCCTTCTTTAATTCTGGGCTCCAAATGGGACATTAAGTCCTATCTAGCCTGGGCTTTAATTTCCTTACCTATAGAATACTGATCATACCACCCTTCTTCTGGGCTACGGTGACCCAAAATCCAGTAACACACTGGCGAGTATATGACATTTGTGTTCCCAGATAGATTTTCCAGCTGGTCACATTTCACTGTGACCTTTTAAAACATTTTTCTTGCTGCTACAAAATATGAAATGCCTGTTACTGACTAGAATAAACCAACGGACATCTATTCAGTGCTTGCTTGCAAGTGAAAAAAAAAACAAACCCCACCCACAACATTCAGAAGAGATACAAGTGCTCACAGGAGCCTTGAAATACATATTTTTTGGTTAACTGTGATGTTGCCTGTAGCTCTTTATAGCACTTTTAAAGCATCAAAGCTCAGATTTGTTATATTGAACCTGGAAAGCTTCAAAAAGTTTTTGTAAATTAAAATTTAAAAAAAAAAAAAAAAAGAAGATACCAAAAGCTATGAAGTGGTATTTTTCAGATGGGAATGTGCTTTGATTTCAGTGGTTAATGCAAATAATACTCTCTCCTCCTCCTCCTTCCCCCTGCACCCCCAACAGAGTTTTCAGTGCTGCAGACGGAAGGTGGGGAAAAACAAATATGACATAAATTGTCTTGGTAAACAAGTAAATAGTGTCACTTAACTCTTCCCCCTATGAGTCCTTGCTGGAACTCGGAATTAGTTTATGGCAGGGCTCTGTCAAAAGGCCCCCCTCCCTGGAAACAGAGGTGAGACCTCAAAAGCCATTGTCTCTTTAGTTAATTAATTAAGGTAATATTGAGTAGAGCTTTGCTTCTAAGTTCAAGGAACCCAGCTGGGGGCAGCAGCCTCTTGTTTGATGCCATGAATACGAAGGAATGAGCTCCGGGCCCTGCATTAAAATCCAAAAATCATTTAAAACATGCCGGGGAGGAGGGGATGGAGGGAAGGAGCTGGCGAGGGGAGCCCGGTTTACAGAGCTTTACAGCAGGGTCCAGCCTTCTTCAAACAACTCCGGGGGGTCGCTCTGCATTTTATACCACCGCCAGCTCAGTGGCGACCAGTTCCTCGGTTCACGACTCTTGTCTTTCAAGCCTAAGACAGGAGGAGACTGTTTTAAGTTTCACAGGGCTGATGTTTTTTTCCCCGCGCAGCTTCCTTCAGCTGGGGAATGCTTCTTACCGGTGCCTGGCCCAATCCCTATAAACGTCGCATTGGTCAATTTTGCTTACATGGGGAATCCTCTCACAGACATGGGATGGGATGACTCATTTGGATAAAGTCGCCCACAAATGTAAGCCTTTGCAGGCCTAAGCTGGAAATGTGTTTTATTTCCAAGTAGCATCTAGTTGTTTGCTCTGTGAGCTGATTTGCCTCTAAAGAAAAAGCAAAAGCCAAATCTCCAGGTCCATATTCAATCTTGGGGTAAAACTCCTGCAGATAGCGTGGGAATTTTCCTGGATAAAACCACTAGGTTTTGAGGGGGAAAAAAAAAAAAAAAAAAAACCTGTGGATGGGCCTCTGCTTAGTAATTTTTACACAAGGATCCAGTCTTGGCTTTGCCGCTGATACGCCATGTGAACCTGGGCAAGCTGCTTCACTTCGGTTATCCCCCGGCTCTTTTCTAGGCTGCAAGCTGGCTCTGGCTGTGCATCCATACACCGCCTAACACAACGGCTGCAAATCTCGGGCCCGGCCCGTAAAGCAAATAGTATTCATCCATCCCATCCGCAAAGCAAAGGCATGATGCCCTACCTCAGTCCCTACCCTTGTGCCGCAGGCTCCCCGCGCGTAAACACGGATCTATTTCTAAATAAAACGGGAACTAACAAGCTGACGGGTGCGGGATTTAATGCCTGGAGATTGCACGATCTTTGCGGATTTGAACCTCTCTTTTTCCCCTCATCCCCATATGCTGTGTATTAACGTCTGCCGCTGTGCTGTCTAATTTAGTTTGGTATCTTCTCAGGGGAGAGGTTGGCTCTCATCTGTACGTGGCTGCCGAGCACCAGGCACACCAGTGGCACTGTATAAATAACAGTGATCATAAATAGCTGACAACACCTGCTGGTTTTGAATCGGCAACAAGTGATAATCCTGCGAGCAGCTAAATGGGACTTTGGGATTTCGGGTATTGGCCTGGTTAACTGGCTCCTTGGTTTGATTATGTGTTTGTGTTTTCCCATTTCTTTTTTTTTTTTTTTTTTGCCTTTGAAATGCCTCAGGGAGCCACTATGGGAACAGGAATGACCCAAAATCTGTTGGTCTTTCATCACGTCAGCTCCTCATCTGTTTCTTTTTTTCCTCTCCCTGACCCCATTTGCAATGCTTTCAGGCAAATTTACCTTATGGAGACCCTAAGGGGAAATAATAAAACATTCCCACACTTGAAGGGCTGCAACAGGTCCCCTGTCCTGCAAAAACCTGGGCCCATCAGTAGATCCGTTGAGGCCAATGAGATTAGTCCTATCAGTAAAATCAAACATGGATGCATTTGCTTGAAGGGTCGGAGGCTTAATTAATTCTAGCATGGGACTAAATTGTCATGCTTCTCTAAAAATGAGGGCTTGGGATTGAGCATGTGGATAGGTTTATTCTGGAGCTGGTCTGAGGCGATGAGGTGCTGTCGCTGTGTGCACGCGTACGCATGATGTGAAAAGCATCACCGCTACCAAACCGCAGCTGAAATGGGGATGCTCATCTGATGCTAAAGTCCTCCTTGGGGCTGCAAAGAGTTAAATGGAAGGACCATCACCAAAACCACACATCGGGTTCCTACAGTTCCCTGCAAACTATTGCCCTAGTTAATTAAGCGGGTATTTCCCTACTTGGGAAACTTCTAGTTTGGTGGTTGTTTTTTTCTCTTTTTCTCAGTGTTTCTTCTCCTCCCTGTTGCTGGTTTGGGTTTTTTCAACCAGATTGGTTTTGCCCTTGTGGCTCTGTCTCCATTCAGGTCACCTCTCTGGGAGCACATCTCCTTTGGAAAGCGCAAAGTACAGGTTAGGAGGGTCATAAGTCACATAACCCCCTTGAGGGAAGTTTGGCTTTAGCCAGCCATGAAATAGCAACTCTTCCGCTGCAGAGGGGAAGGTGAGGCTGGGGAAAGGGGGGTAATTTTATTATTATTATCATCGCTTGACCTTCCAACCCAGTCTCTCGTTAAGGAGCGTGCAAACAGGCTCTGCAAGCACCAGAGACCAGCTACACTGATCCGTCACACGAGTTATCAGCCCCTAAAACACCCTCGCAGCCGCTGCGGCAGCCGGGCTGAGATGCTCCCACCTCGGAGAGATCCCCTCGATGTGGCACAGGGACGGAGGAGACCTGCAAACACCCAGGGCTGGGATGTGAAGGCGAGGATCGAGGTGTTTGGGTGGGCTGGAAAATCTCTGCGTTCAGGTTTACAGCCTGCCTGGGCTATTTATTGCAGTCTGCACCTCTAGAAGTTATTTCGAGGGGCCAAAGCAATGAAAAACTCGCTCTGTCTCTATTTTTTTCCACCATCCAAGCAACGACATATCCCGAGATCATAAAGCTAAAACGCAGCCAACTGCAAACACACATTAATACCCCCCCTCCCCTTCCAAGGCTTTTAAAAACTTTTCTGAATTAACCTTAGTAAAGGTGGGAAATGTCTGAGAGAGGTGAAGGGGAGGAACCGGCCGCTCGTACAGCTCATTGTGGTTTTATAGGAGAAATCAAAGCCGGTGGGTATTACCCAAATTCACTCAAATGCTGCTCGACCCTGTCCCCTCCGGCTGCGACACAAGTCTGGAGCCGGCAGCGGTCGGTGATAGCGAAGGGACCCGCAGCAGCAGGTTTGGGCATTAATTTTGGGACTTTTCCAGGCACCCATTGCCGGGTTTCCCATCCCCTGCCCCTCTCCAGGGGATGCTCAGGGCATTTCTCTCCACCACCATGTCCTGACAGCGCTAGGCCGATATCCCGGGGAAAGAAAAAAAATAAAATAAAATAAAATAAATCCATCAAAGCCTATTAGTTAAATTGCTCTGTGCAAACCTAATTGACCACGAGGGATCTCCTAGACAAGCAGGCCGTAAATCGCGATTTTAACAGCGGCAGGGGGAAGGAAAGGAGGGGGGGGAAGGAACAGAGAGAGGGAAGAAAGTTTGCGATTGCTGGGGATCATTTTAGGCGACTGCCTGGCTGGAGGCTGCGGAGAAAAGAGGGCTGATCTGCAGCATATGGTGCAAAGAGCCAGTGCTGGGGGTGGAAGAATAAAAACCCCGAAGGCCGCAGATCCTAAGGAGCTATTTATTCCTCCCCCTGCAGATGTACATTAATGCAGGAGGAGTAGGGGGAGCAGATCTTTGGGTTGGAGAAAGAGAAACAGCGCTCCTTCCTTTTAACATGCTGTTGTCTGGCTTGATCTTGTCACTCCAAAGGGACCCATTCAGAGGTATTCATGCATCTGCCTCAGGGGGACAATGGGACCTTAGTTTATAAACTGTCTGTCCAGTTGCCTGCGGCCTTTAGTCCTTTTGTTTTCGCTTCTCTTAATAAACTTTTTGGGGGAGTTCATCAATACGCTTGAATAGCTGATGTTCTCATTCTCAGAGAGGGGAATAACAGAAGGTCTCGAAGGGTTTTTTTTTTTTTTTTTTTATGGGGGGGGGGGGGGGTTTTTTTTCCCCTTAAAAGGGAATCGAGGCTTGAAAAGCATCAGAATAAACCCTTTAAAAAAAAAAAAAAATCTGAATCAACCCCAAACAAAACCTCTATTCAAAAGAGACGGAGAAATGCGCAACATTTAATTGCCCCCTCCCCGAAAGCAATTTTCGTCCTGCCGACAGAATTAAGACGATCTCCGACTAATTTTACAGCTCTCAAAATATTTTGGGTAGGGGGATTGGGAAGGAATTTCGAAGACCAGGCTCATTTCCAGGGGATTTAGGGCTGAAAGCTGCCTCTAACCTTCTCCCCGT
>VXBL01005811.1:0-79249 GCA_013400195.1 Aramus guarauna
CTCTCCCCCATCCCACCAGGGTGTTGGGGGGTGAAGTGTGAGAGCAACTGTGTGGTGCTTGGCTGCCAGCTGGCATTAAACCACGACAATAATGCTTGAAGTTAAAATTAGGTAGAATTCAGTCCTATTCTGGCTCTTGTAATGGAGCATGCTTCATCTTGTGTTGTCATCTTTGTTATTCTCTGGCAGGTTCCCCTGAGCTCAGATAATGGTGTTCTTCTGACGTTGTTTCTGTTTCTGTTTTCCTGCCCTACTCGGGAGGAGAAGCTACAGGCAAATTGTGCATTGGCCCAGGTAGTTCTGGTGGAGAAGACATCATGTGCTGTTGCAAAAGGTTCCAATGCTGTCCTGTTAGATTTGGGACATACTAGAGGAAGCATTCATGGAGAAGAGGATTATATTCTGTTTTAATGCAAAGTTGTGTAGTGGCCCATGTGACTGAATTAATTGGTTTCAAATTGGCTAATTTGAAGCAAGACTGGTGAGATCCGTGGCGGATGTCCTTGCTGAACGGCATTTTTTTGTGCCCCCAGAGCTGCTGTAGTTGCTTATGCTTTGGAAATTGGAGGAGGGAAAGCTGCTTTGAGCCAGGAGGTCCTGATCTCAAAACAGTGTGCAAATGAGTGGAAGTGTGAGCAGCATTCCCAGAAATCCTGAGCTCACACCAGCCTCATAGGTAGCTGGCACAGACTCAGAGGTACTGTTCCAGCAGCAGTGCCAGCCCCTGTCTGCGAGAGCGGCTGAACATTCACAGCACAGGTTGACTGACAAGTCCTGAAGGTGACAGAGCTTGTCTCTGCCCTATTTCCCAGTCTGATGTGAGATGCTTTTTGTGTGCACTTTCTCCGGGTGTGTTTTCTGACACCTGCTCTGCCCCTCCATTTACCAAAGTGGTAGTAAAGCATATCCATGTTCTCAGGGTTGCAATTTGAGGGTCTTTGATTTCTCTTTCTTTCTTGAGCTTCTGTCCTGCTATGGCAGATCTGTGTTAATTGCTTTGGCAGGATGTCCTCCTAGTGACAGGCTGTGTCTGTTTGCTGACTGGTCTTGGTGCTCCACCCAGCATCACGTAGTGAAGCCTCACAGTGATGCTGCAAATGGCAGTTCCCTTGTGGCTGCCAAAGTCTGTGTCTCACCTCTCTAGTGCTCTGCGGTGTTTTCCTGAGAGATTTTCGTGACCACAACTTCCGGGGCTTGCCTCTGCATAGTCTTGGGTGGAAGGGGAACAGGCTGTTGCTCCTGCCCACTCTGTTTCTCCTCCCCACTCTGTTACACCCAGATGACAAGGGGGAGATGCTGAAGGTAGCTGCAGTTGTGCCAGGTTGTTTCCTGCTGCCCTCCCAGGCCTTCTTGCAGACCCTGTTGCAAGGGTCTGAGAAGGCTGTGTTTATAGCAGCAATCACTTGGTAAGTTCATGTCATGAGCGTGTTGCTGTGAACCTGCAAACCCACAGAAGGTGGGAGAGACCTTGCTCATAAGGCTAACTGCAGAGATCCTTGAAGCTGGGAAGTGATAGCACGGTCCAAAAGCCAAAGAGCATGGGCCCTTACCAAGGTAAGGTGATAGGCGGGGAAGAGGCATGCCTTCCCTTCCTTCTGAAACAGTGGTGAGTGGGAGTGAAACGTAACCGGTTGCTCATCTACAGCTATGCATGGAGGCCTGGCAGGACTGCATGGCTGGTCAGGCATTTGTGAAGGGCTGGGCTGCTCATGCGTTCTCTTGTTGCTGGTGTGGCTAGCACATCTCTTTCTGGGAGCAGTTTCTAGCAGCTGAGGAAGTTGAGGCCTTGGAGGCGGCTGAGTTGTTCATACCTGCATGGTGAGGAGAAGCGTGTTGGTCCTGCTGGTGTCTGGCTGTGTTCCATCCCATCTCTGGAGACATAAGACTACCATGGTCTGTGTGAGCAAGCCACGCATGACAGGATCCTTGATGATAACCGGGCCCAAAGCTGATGTTAGCACTACTTTGTTCCATTGGAAGCTGTTGAAGCACAGCAGGAAGCGCAGGAAGATACAACATAAAGTCTCTTAATACTGAGAGGATCCCACATCCAATTTGCTTTCACATGCAACATAAGGGAATCATCAGTCCTCTGTTCCAGTTTCCTTTCCAAGGTGTTGTAGATGACATAGCTCAAGAGGGGGACATCTGCCCTCTTCCTCACTGATACTTTGCTGCAGTTGTTGCTGGCTTACCCTGAACTCATGTCATCTGTATTGCCTGATGTGTGGGTTAAGGTGGCAGCAATGGTGTGTAGCACTGAGGACTAGAACTTAGCTATAGATTCCTACAGGGAGGCAGCAGTAGCAGGATGGTCTCCATTACCTAGCTCATGGGATTGTTTTGCTTGCTGCCTAGCAATGGTGGTAGTCTCTTTTGAGTCTGCTTCCCTTAAGGGGACTTTTTTGCCTTGGGTATCTGTTCAACTTGGAATTGTCCATACTGGTAAACATATGTATAGAGAGGTGGGATCCTGGGTTCACTTTAGGGTCTGCATGACCAGCTGCAGCAGACCTTCTAAGAAGAGACTGTGCTGCTGCTTTGTGTGGGCATCTGAGCTATGCCTAGAAGGTAGGGGTTTTACTGTGATGCAGGTGGAGTGTTGGAAGAGTCTTTTCAGATACCAAACAAGTGTAAGGTATGCATGGGTGTTTGGGTTTTGTGTGGGTGACTTTGCCTTTGTACTTTTTGAGTCTCATCCCACTTGGGTTTCACAAATGTGCTTGTAATTGATCTGCTCAGCACTTCTGGGCATGTCTCCTGCTTTGGATAATGCTGTGCTGGGCAGTGGCTGTCCTCACTGTTAATGCTGTGGGACATGATCCAGAACAGAAGTATTATTTTTGGTACAAGTGACACACCGTAGCTGATGGAGAAACAGTAGTTTCATCTTACATGGACAGCAAAAAGGTGAGGGAGACAAGATCATGTTACATCTTGTAAGATGCTGCTTAGGAGAGGTGTGAATGTGGGATACCTCTTTCTGATTTGTGGATCTGCTCTAATTAAAGGTCAGTGTGAAGGCACATAAGGCTACCTTAATACTGTGCTGGTTTCAGCTTCCTGTTGCTGCTAGCCCTTGGTGTTTCTGTGGCTGGTGAAGTTTGTGGTTTCCTCCAGAGTTGTCCCTGAACTGCAGAGCTGGCCAGTCTCATTACTGGCCCCTTCATCAGTGTCCATATGCAGAGCCTGCTCAGTGCATGTGTGGTGACTGCTGTGGTCTCGAGATGCCTGGTGTTCACAGCAACCTGCCATGCTTCTGTGGAGAGTTGTTTTGGTGCATTTGCCACCCTGACTTCTCCACTGCAGTTCTTCTTTGGGCATGTGTCTTTGGTGCTTGATGCTAGTCTTTGAACTCTTCTCCCCCCCCCCCCCCAACTCTTGTTCCCTTTTGCTTGCAGTGTGTATAATTATTTCACAGCTGATTGTTTCCAAAACAGTCTTAGTGGGCTACAACTGCTGTGACCTCTTCACTGTCAGGAGCGCATTGTGCTGCATGTGCTCTCAGTATAAGCTGCTGAGGGATCTGCTGAGGGAGAACTGCAGAGAGCTGAGGGATCTCAGAAAAACACCTGCAAGCATGACATGTGCCATTTCTGTGGGAGAGCGCTTCAGAGAAGAATCTGTTAAACAGTATAACAACAGTGTCCAGAAAAAGACCTTGAGTTCCTGTGTAGTTTTAGGTGTTCCCCTGACTTCTGAAGCCAAGTACTTTCAGGAGACTCTGACATAGCTATCTAGAAGGTGAGCATAATCATGTTCAACATCAAGATTGAGATACCATCCAGATAAAAGACCAAATAGTGAGGCTGAATGTATCAGATGTAAGACCATCAGCCTAGGAGCTTTTCTCTTTCTAATGTATTTTTATATGTGTTTTGTTTCTCACAATAATTGGGATAATAAGAAAAAACTAGAAGCCACCTGTTCTGTCTTGTTGCTGCTGATCCAGTTGCCTTCCAAGCCAGGACACTGTGAGTACTGATCTTGTGCAGGTGGCCTGCTAGAAGTATGTGAAATACATTTTATTTTACATATAGGTCTTGTAAGCAAATGGAATGCTATTCAGAGCCAGGAGAATAATTTAAAGCAATTTTCTTTTCAATTTTAGGTCTGAAAAGAGACTCACTGTCCCACCACGATTTCAAAAGGAGTTGCAAGTTCACCTATCCAGAAGCTCTTCCATAGATTCAAATGGTGTGTTACCCATTAAGAAAATTTTTGTTGACTACTCACATTAGAATGGGTGTTGTCTTAAGAAAAATCTGTCCTAGTACTTGTTTTGAAAGACAGGTTTGGGTGAGAATCCACATTCTGTGAGCAAACCTTCTCATTCTGATTTCATGGTACTGGGGAAGTGTGTGTGTTTACTTGTCTGCCTCTCTGCCTTCTAGAAAAATCCTTGTGTAGTGTCAAAGGCAATCACAAAGCAGTGTGAGTAGCTTGGAAACAGGAGGAGTATGCTTAACTTCACTGTCAGGAGAGTAAAATCCTGGCTTTCAGGAGTAAGCAGCACACTAACTTAGCTGTCTGGAAAATACCCTTCTGCGTGTCTGGCTCCCAGCAGTTGTGCAGTGATGCACCAACCAAATGACAGTTGCTTTCTTTTTAGGCCTCTCAGGCTGATTTGTGAAGCTTCAGGTCTGGTGTCAAATACACCTCTCCAAAGGGAGGAGATGAATAGAGATGAGGGAGCAGGCAAGATAGTGATGTTAACCTCCAACTGGGATAACGACTGCTTTGCTCCCACACACACTGTATGAAACTGTCCGAAGTAGCTGGACGGTTGCTTCTCTTTCCCTGCTCCCCTGGAGGGCTTCCTTGGATGCAATAGCATGGAAAGGCTGAGTGCTGGGTTCAGCAAATCATTGGTCTATTTTGTACATCTGTCTGAATTTAGAACATCATCCTTGGTTGTTTTGCTATATCTTTTTAGTGGTGTTTGCACTTGTAAAGAAATGATCTTGTGTCCTTCTTGGGACACTGCCTCAGCGCAGCCTCTCAGGAACAGCGTGGCTGAGGGTTCTGTAACCTCTTCCAGGATTCTTTCAGAAGAAACATTTAGCAACTTCTTATGAAAATAACTACAGTGAATGAAAATTCAGCTTCAGGTCAGTTACTAAATGTGTGAGGTTTCCATGGCTCTTGCCAATAGAAAGTGACTGAAACATCCGTGCTGTGCGGGAGAGGAGTTGGTGTTATGCTGGCAGCTCCCATGTTTAATTTTTAAGTAGGTAGGTAATCATATGTGCCCCTCTCTGATGATAAGGCCATGTTTATTTCAAGGCTGTACTTTTATTTTAACAGATAACTTGAACACATCCGTTGCAGAGACACATACCGTTGCCTCTGGCCCTTCTGCTTCTCATGTCAATGAAGTTCAAAGTCGCATCAAGGAGATTCTGAACAAGTGTAGCAGTGGTGTCTGGGTGTCAAAGATGCCACAGATCTACCGGGAAATGTACTGGGAGGAACTTAGCACAGCAGTGCTGCATCAGCTTGAGAACTGGCCTCATGTGTGCACAGTAAGTATTGAATGTCATTTTTGAGGAAGATGCCAGTATCCTACAGATTTGAGTGTTTATTTGCCATGAAGACGATCAGAGGGCCAGAGCACCTCTCCTGTGAAGACAGGCTGAGAGATTTGGGCTTGTTCAGCCTGGAGAAGAGAAGGCTCCACGGAGACCTAATTCCCTTCCAGTACCTGAAGGGGGCCTACAGGAAAACTGGTGAGCGACTGTTTACAAGGGCATAGAGTGATAGGACAAGGGGTAATGGCCTTAAGCTGAAGGAAGGTAGATTTACATTAGATACTAGGGAGAAATTCTTTACTGTGAAGGTGGTGAGGCACTGGCACAGGTTGCCCAGAGAAGCTGTGGATGCCCCCTCCCTGGCAGTGTTCAAGGCCAGGCTGGATGGGGCTTTGGGCAACCTGGTCTAGTGGAGGGTGTCCCTGCCCATGGCAGGGGGGTTGGAACTAGATGGTTTTTGAAGTCCCTTCCAACCCAAACCATTCTATGATTCTAAGAGTCTTCAATTGCTATGCTTTTATCTCTTCTTCTGCACTCATGGTTCATTTAGGATATAATGCATCTTTAAATCAAGGCTTTGGTTAGCTTTACTTTAACGGGCCAGTCATGTCAATGAACACTTTCAACTTCATCATTTGTCAAACTGTGGCACCAGAAAAGTATTGAAGTAATGAGAATCTGTCTACTTGAAGTGACTTTACATGTACATACTGCTAAGTGTTTTCTCCTGTAATAACTTTAAATGCCAAAAAAAAGTTTCACTGAGACAAAATAATTGCTTTTCAAGAGTAACATTTGCATGTGTGTATGGTATTCTAACACATATATAAAATGCATTTGTGACATCTTACTACAGACATTGGTAACGTATGCAGACAGCAGCAATTTGTTTTCATGGTTGATGATCGGTTCCTGAGTTAGCCATAGAGCAAGCTGTTATGTTTTGAGTTACTTAATTCATGCAGTAAATTTTAGTCTTTTTCTTGGCTAATGTTCCAGAAAAGATGTTACTGTTACTCCAGGATCTTCAGTCTGTGTTCATTGTCCATTTGCTTGTTATCTGTTGGGTCTTCCTCTTCTTTCTAGCAAGCAAGCAAAGTCATTTTAGGGTAAATAAGCAGTCACATTACAACAGCAATCAGA
This sequence comes from Aramus guarauna, assembly GCA_013400195.1. NCBI lineage: Eukaryota > Metazoa > Chordata > Aves > Gruiformes > Aramidae > Aramus > Aramus guarauna. The sequence goes on from VXBL01005811.1 coordinate 6,675, forward strand.
ACTATCAAGTTGTCTTGGCACAGTCAGTCTTATTGTAGAGAACTGTTAATAAGCCTGTAAAGCCCATCTCAGTTCGCTGACTTATGTAAACCATAGTCATTGCTTTGGCATGGAGAAGTTTGAACTGGGACCCAGGCCTTCTTATATGAATGCTACCATACATCTCTTAAATATAACCAGTGTTTATGCCTGGTTCAAACAAGTCATCTGCAGGTGTCCAGCTCTGTAGATCATTTGAAATGCCAGAAGGCAGATTGTACTCTTCAGTACAGTACCAGTAAAGATGCTTCTATGACTAATTTCTAAATTATTTCTGCCTTGTTGCATACTTAGGCTGGGAGTGTCTGCCAGCCTCAGAAGCACATAAAAAATGCTTGATGTTTCAGTACCTTCTCCAAGAGACAACACATACTCCAATTGAATGCATAGTGATCAGTAGCTTAGTTACAAACCAGCAGGCAATAAACCTTATAATACGCTTTCATCATCTCCAAGCTCATAATTTGAGAACTCTGCTGTAAACAGTGTTACTTCTGAATAACTCACATCCCTAAACTTTTCTCTGAAAGGAAGGTATTTCATTTTTGACTTCTGGGAAAATTAGCATTTCCGTGTTTAGATTACAGCCACCAGTAATGGAAACTTTTCCTGTCTAGTAAGCAGAAGTCTCCAAAAATCACTCTAAGTTACAAAGGATAGAGGCTGACTTTGTTTTCCATTGATCTGTTACCTCACTGGTTTAGGTTAGCTTGCGTGAACATCTTGCTTGTAGCAACATATTTTGCACAGCTAAATGCAAAAGTACAAAGTAGTCACGTCATGGCTAGCAGTCACAAATTATAGCCAAGCCTTAATGAGCAATTGGGCTGAGAATAAATATGCTCACTACCCTTAAATAACACCCAAAAAGTCTTTGCTATCCAGACAGTCTTCAGTCAGAAGAGTCTACTTCAACAGCTCTGTGAGTCAGATCTGCAGTGTTGCTGAATCGTCTGCTTCCATCTCCAGCAAGACTAGTGCTTTGAAAAAAGTGATGACTGGTGGTGACCCTCCCACCTTCTTTTTTTTTTTCTATCAGAATCTTAAACCTTTCAGTTTAATTACTTTGTGCAGTTAGTGATTGCCATTTTGGCCATCCTACCCCTGTCTCATTTCTTACCTTTCTACAGATTTTTCTCACAAGTCTGTCTCACAACTTAGCAATTTTTTGAGAATTCTGAGCCAAAGTTATGTAGCTGTACTGTGTTTGGGCTGAGCCTTGAATCCTTGGGATGCAGGCAGCTGAACCTCTGAGGGAGAGAGAACATTACAGCAGCAATATGAGAGAGAGGGATGCAGACTTGTAAACAAACAGGTTCTTGTTCTTTTTTTTTTCTGAAGTCACAAATAACCCAAAAGTAATAACAAATTTACTTTTGTTGCTGTCAACATGTCATGTGGTTTCCTGTCTAATTATAAACCTCCTTACTGAGTGGTACATATGTTCAAAAGACTTCTTCTTTGCCCGTGCTCAGTTCTTCTCAGTTACTTGACCGCTGTGCGTGATTCAGGAGATGGTGATTCAGATACGGCAATTCAAGAGAAAACTAACTTCCTACATCTTCTCAAAACATTTACTTGAACTTCCAGAGTTCTTTTCCAAAAGCTTTTAGAGAGTTAGGCAGTCCTAGGACATTAGAAAGGTCCTTGCATGGATGTGGTTCAGCAAGGCCAGGTGCAAGGTTCTGCACATGGGCTGGCACAATCCAAGCACAACTACAGGCTGGGTGGAGAAGGGATTGAGAGCAGCCCTGAGGAGAAGGACTTGGGGGTGTTGGTTGATGAAAACCTCAACATGACCCGGCAATGCATGCCTGCAGCCCAGAAAGCCAACCGTATCCTAGACTGCATCAAGAGTAAGCGTGACCAGCAGGTCAAGGGAGGTGACTCTGCCACTCTGCTCCACTCTCATGAGACCCCAGCTGGAGTACTGAGTCCAGCTCTGGGATCTCCAGTACAAGACAGACATGGAGCTGTTGGAGTGAGTTTAGAGGAGGACCATGAAGATAATCAGAGGGCTGGAGCACCTCTCCTATGAGGACAGGCTGAGAGGGTTGGGGTTGTTCAGCCTGGAGAAGAGAAGGCTCCAGGGAGACCTTACAGCAGCCTTCCAGTACCTGAAGGGGACCTAGAGGAAATCTGGAGAGGGACTGTTTATCAGGAAGTGTAGTGACAGGACAAGGGGTAATGGGTTTGAAGTAATACAGAGTAGATTTAGATTAAGTGTTTGTAAGAAATTCTTTACTGTGAGGGTGGTGAGGCACTGGCACAGGTTGCCCAGAGAGGTTGTGGATGCTTCATCCCTGGCAGTGTTCAAGGCCAGGCTGGATGGGGCTTTGGGCAACCTGGTCTAGTGGAGGGTGTCCCTGCCCATGGCAGGGGGGTTGGAACTAGATGGTCTCTGAGGTCTCTTCCAACACAAACCATTCTATGAGTCTATGATTCTATATGTAGTTGATTAAAAGATTGGAAATGGAGCCAGGGTGAAATAGTTGACCTTCAGAAAGGCAGGAAGTCATGGTGGGATTCCACAGGGGGGACAGTTGGACACATGCTGGTCAGGATTGTAGTGAGTGAGTTGGTAAAGGGTGTAAATACAAGTTGAGCTGGGTTGTAATGCAAGGTTGTTCAGAGTTATAAAGATCAGGGCTCTCTGAAGTACTACGGAACTTCCTATTACCAGATTTCTGGCCCATAAAATTACAAATGAGACTTACCTGCAGCAATGGACAGGAAGATCTCTGTCATTACATTAAACAAATGAGGTTTTTTTTCTGTATGGACTGTTAAGCTTGGGAAAAGAGATCTTGGCATTTATAATAACTTCATTAAAATGTTGGCTCAGTAGGAAAAAAAGCAAGTGATAAGTACCTGAAAGTGACTAGAATTGAAAATAATATTTCAGTTGGAAGGGACCTGTCAACGGTCATCTAGTCCAACTGCCTGACCAATTCAGGGCTGAGCAAAAGTTAAAGCATGTTGTTAAGGGCATTGTCCAGATGCCTTTTCAACACGGACAGGCTTGGGGCATCAACCAGCTCTCTAGGAAGCCTGTTCCAGTGTTTGACCATTCTCTCAGTAAAGAAATGCTTCCTCATGCCCAGTATAAACCTCTCCTTACATAGTCCTTCTTTATTCATAAACAACAAGTCTAGGAGGGCATCTTTCCTAGTTGGCTCACTGAGTACTTGTGACAAGAAGTTACCTTCTACAAACTTCAGGAATTTCCCAGACATGCTCGCCACAGCAATATGGTATTCCCAGTTGATGTCTGGGAAGTTGAAGTCTCCCATAAGGACAAGGACTACTGATCCAGAGATTTCTCCTGATTACTTGTAAAAGAACTCATCAGTGCTATCATCCTGGCTGGGTGATAGGCAGTAGACACCCACTACGCCATCTCCTTTGTTTTCCATCCCCCTAATCCTCACCCAGAGGCTCTCAAATACATCATTGCTAACTGTAAGGGCTGTACAGTCAAACCACTCCCTTACATACAGTGCAACTCCTCCACCTCATCTGCCTTGCACATCACTCCTTGAAGAGCCTGTAGGCCTCCATCCCAGCCCTCCAGCGATGGGACTCATTCCACCAAGTCTCGCTAATACCAATGGCATTATAACTGGGAACTGCCCAGCGCTTTCAATTCATCCTGTTCGTTTTTCATACTGCGTGTGTTGTTGTACAAGCATTGCAGATGTGTTCCTGAGCCCTTTGTGCTCCCAGGAGCAGCATAAATGTTCCTGCTAGCATTGGTACCCTCAGGTGATGCCACGATAACCTTTGGCTTGCCTTCTGCTCTCCTATTGGCATCCCATTCCCCTAGTAATTCTAGTTTAAAGCCCTCTCAAATCACTCCCACCAGCTTACAACTGTCACGTAAAGGGCATGAGTCTGATGTGTAGCTGAGGGAGGCTCTCCCATTGAGCCATGAGGTTCAGAAAGGACCCTCTTGCTTTCTAAACTCCTTTTCAGAGAGGTGCCCAGGTGCGGCTACATCCGGTCTTAGTCCCAGACTTGGTCAACAGTTTACGTCTAAAGGATTATACATAGCCACACGTCAGAGTCAATGTTTGCCTGTCAGAGTCCCCTAAAGGGCTTTCACTGACACAGTTTTGCAAAGTTGAAACAGAAAGTTCATTGAAGTGACAGATATAAAGAGTTCAGAATTGCCGTTAATAAATGCACTTACTGCAATAGCACTAATATATGATTATAATGCCTGCAAAATGCTGTCCCGGGTATTGTCCCCAAAAAGGTGAAATCATGATGCTTACCCAGAAGGCATCCCTCTCTTAGGTGGAGGAGAAGGAGCACAGNGCATTATAACTGGGAACTGCCCAGCGCTTTCAATTCATCCTGTTCGTTTTTCATACTGCGTGTGTTGTTGTACAAGCATTGCAGATGTGTTCCTGAGCCCTTTGTGCTCCCAGGAGCAGCATAAATGTTCCTGCTAGCATTGGTACCCTCAGGTGATGCCACGATAACCTTTGGCTTGCCTTCTGCTCTCCTATTGGCATCCCATTCCCCTAGTAATTCTAGTTTAAAGCCCTCTCAAATCACTCCCACCAGCTTACAACTGTCACGTAAAGGGCATGAGTCNAGTGAGCCATCTATCTGTTTATTCTGCGTTCTCTAGCTAAAAGAAGGCTGTCTTGCCACCGTAAGACTCCCTCGGCTGCTTCTCATACCAACCTTGCAGATCTCTATCAACAACGTTTGTGTAACAGATGAGTGGACGCCTGTGTTTTTAACCTCTTATGTGCAATTCTCACAATGACCTAAGATGTGTTTCCCCCATCAAGACAGATGGCTCCCATCAGGCCCCATCATACCTTGTGCCTCAAAGGTTGTTCCATGGTTGTAAACCCCAAAGCTTTGGTGTAGGCACCAGTCCTGGAGCCAGGTATTTGTATCTTGGGCTCATCTGTTTTTTCCAAAGTCCCTCCCCATTACTAGGAGGATTGAGAAAAATACTATCTGTACTCCTGAATTTTTCAGCATTCTTCCCAGGGTCGTGAAATCTCTTTTGATCAACCTTAGACTTTTTTTTTTTTGGCAACGTGATTATTACTCACATGAAAGAACAACAGTGGATAATAGTCCGAAAGCTATACTAAGCTATTTTGTTGGCTGGTGACATCTCTAATTTGGGCCCCAGGGAAGCAGCAAACTTCCCTGAAAAGACAGACAGAATATTCTCATGAATAGAGAACAAAGTAGCAAACGCTGGACAACTGGGAAAATGTGTTGTGTAAGCACAGGTCAAAATCAGATGTGCTTCTCCCATCTTCACCCAAAAAATACACAAACAAAAGCTTACTGAGAGAGCAAGCAGAATGAAAGGGTAATTCAGAAGGGTGACAAGTAAAGATAAGTAATGGATTCTGTATGAGCAACAATTAAGGTAGATGATTTATGTGGGGAAAGATGGAGATATGGGCTATAAAATGGAGACCTGGAGAAGGCAAATAGGGAATCATCATCTTGAATTCAAAAGCAGCTGAATACGTTGACTCATGAATGTATGATCTCTGGCCTCAGTTGTCACGAACTAGTTCTTTCCAAATAAACTGTCACTAACTGGTAGTGCCTGAACTATGGAGTATCCAAAATGGAAGGAAGAGGTATCAATAAGTTGGTCCTATCCCCCATGCTTTCTCCTAGATCCCTGCTGTTGTCAAAGAGGATGTCAGGTTAGGAATATCTTTGTTCTGACCCAGTAGAGCTCTTCTAACATGCTGATTCAGCCTGCCTGTATGTAATTGTTCCACAGCTGATCCTTTCCAGCCAGTCTTGGTGCTGGCTTCTTTCTTGTAGCAGCGTTTTTTCATGCTCATACGTCAGCCTGAGAAGATGACAAAATATGTCAGTCCCCTGTGTTGTTTGCCAGGTGAAGCTGTCTTCTGCCATCTTTTTCTCCACTTGTCTTCCCAGATTCATTCTTGCAGTTAGAAAAGAAGAAAGAGTGAATAGTAGGCATCCACCTTTTAACTGGTAGAAAGAAAGGATGCATGCTTCTAGACTTGCTCCTAGAGTTTTCTTGTAGTAAGGGCTGCCTTAGTCTTTCTATCTGGTTTCTTAAGGAGCTGATATAAAAATAACACTATCATTCTGAATTTGGAAATTCCAGTTGTACTTGAAGACGTATATTTGCTTTTCAACAGTTCTATAAAACAAACGTTCTTTTTTGTAAAACATCCTACTGGCTCTGGCTACGTTTCAGTTTCACCATTAATCTGTTGTCATCAGGGGCCAGTTTCATCTCCAGTAATCTACCAGTCAGTTGTCTTACTGCTTTTTAATAAGCATATAGCTAAGTAATATGTAATACCTGAGTATATTCTTTAGTGCACTTAGGCACTTTGGTATTGTTTTGGTTGATACTGCATGAAAATGCTCCTCAGACTGCAAAACATTTACCTGTTTATTCTGAGGAGGAGGTTTTACCCAGTAAAGGGAAGTTTAGTGTTCTTTGCTTCATCTCTCAGATGTCTGGGATGGTGCTAGGCAGATCCCAAAGGCTGTCTGCTTGAAGATAGATAATTGGAAATACCAGAGAAAAGAGGGGAGAAATTGGCATGTTTTTTGTTTGGTGGGTTTTGGGTATTTGTGGTTGGTTTGTGGGTTTTTTTTTAAGTAGTCATTACAAGTTGAAATTTGTAATTACAAACAGGAAGGTAGAAGATATTTTTAGACAAGAATGGGACTTGCATATATTACGTAGTTAACAGGTAGGATATTTAGTTGATTTTTTTTTTAACAGTATGTAGTTCTCAGAATATTCTTTATCTTTTACATTTTACAAATGTTGTGACTGTTTGCAGAAAGTGAAACTAAATGCTCAGAAAGATAGCAGGATCAGCTGATAAATGGACTGACAGAAACACGATTAAAGCTGTTGTTTTCTGAATCTCTGTTCCTGAGCAGTATCCCCTCCGTTAACGAACTGGGTAGTACACTGGCAACTGAGTTTTTACTGCAGTGTTCAGAGTGAATTAAACAGGTCTCCTCAAAGCAGAGGAGGATTGCCGTAGTGACCAGTTGTATTCCTTGAGCAACTTCGTCCTCTCAGGATTTTAATTTCTAGGAAAAAATTTCTATGCCACAATTAAGCTGTTGAAGCAAAAGTCATCATTCCAAATAGAGAAATAGACTTTAGAGAATAAAAAATTCAGCTCTAATTATGTGTAATAGATAGTGTGTTCTTAGAAGCTGGAATGTACTTTGCACATAGAGGAGACGATGGAGCAGGCTATCATGGCTTGTAGTATGTATGAATGGAAACTTGCACAGTTTTGCACAAGCTTTACAAACTATCTCCTGCAGATGAGCTCTAGAGTTATGATAGTTAGCTTTCTTTTGCCATGCTCCTTGAAGAAATCAGTGTTAGGTCTGACAGTTTGCTTTGGTGAGTATCTTAGTACTAGATGCAGAGCCATTAGCCATTTAGAATGGAGTTCAGTGAACAGAAGACATGTTCTGCCTAAAATTTAACTAGATGTGTTGTGTATAGTACAGCACAGGGCAAAATACAGTTGGAATCAGTCTAAATGAGAAAATGGTGTCATAGTACATGTAGAAGTGAGCTAGTTGAGGACACAAAATCCAGAATAACTTTGCTGCCTAAACACAGTGCTAGAACAGGCTGTAACTCAATGTTCCTGAAGCTCAGTCTTACTGATGAGCAGTAAGACAACATGATGAGCCACGAAATTAAGTAAGACTCCATTTGACAGCATCTTGCCTTGTTCCTGCTTCACATACCCTTGCAACTCCTTGTGTGTTAAATCTTGCACTTCCCTGACCCCTTAGGAAGACTTCACTGCATTATGAGCTGAAAATGTGTGCACACAAAAAGAACTGCTGACAAAAGTGTCTATTGATCTTCAGTGCTGGCATAAGGATATGAGGAATAAGGGCAGCCCTCAACAGTATAGAGTTGTTAGATTGGCTCAGCTGGCTTATTGCATCATAGAGTTTCTCTTGTAACTGTGTGTTTTCAGAAATCAGAGTCTCAAAAGCACAAGGAGCTATGAAGAATAATTGCCTTCACTGTGATGTGCAAGTTAATGAACTGGGACGTCAAGGAGGATTGGCAGAAGGGGGCAATCTAAAGACACTCCTGAACTTTGCAGAGTTTACCACCCCAGCCCTGAGCACTAGCTGAACCTGAACAAGGGATATCATGGCAATAAGGATCCTCTAACAACTTGTATTTTAACATTTCAGTTAAGTATAAAAGTAATGACTACCAGAAATAGAAAGGTTTGAGAGTCATTGCACCATCTGAAAATTTTCACTTCAGTTGAAGGGCTGAAAGTATCTTCTGTATTTGCCATGAAGAATCCACCAAAATTTATTGTTGTCATTGGCAATCTGAATATCATAACTGGTCTTTTCTGAGTCCTGTTAAGGAAACTGACATATCTATCAGGGTTAGTGGCTGAAAAGGCTATTAAATCAAAACCTTTCAAAATTATTTTGCCTTTCCTAGCATTGTAAGAGGCCTATGACTTTTGAAGGCAGTTCTTACATCTTACATAACTTACATCTTACATAACTGAAATTTAGTTGAAATTTGGAAGAACTGAGCCAGTTCTAATATTGCGTAAGCATTTCACAGAATCATGGAATCACTGAGATTGGAAGGGACCTCTTGAGATTGTCTAATGCAACTGCCCTGCTCAAGCAGGGTCACCATGAGCAGTTTGCCCAGGGCTGTATTCGGTCATGTTTTAGCAACAAACACTCTACCACCTTTCTGAGCAACATACTCCAGTCCTGTTCCAGTCCTGCTCCAGCTTCCCAGTTGACATGAGGTTTGGCTGAAGACAAGACTTTTAATATGTCCTTTTGACATTTAGGGTAAGAAGTTAGGTATCATAGCTTCCCATGTAAAACGATTGATTGCATATTGGACTAGAAGCTGAAGAAGCTAGAGTGGATCCCAAGGATAAGCTATAACTGGATGACATAAGAGACTTTCCACAGCCTTGTAAGGAAAAGCTCTTTACTGTGTCTGATGCCACCCGGTGCAATGGAGATCTTCAGCCTTTCAAGAACATTGCACAAGTCTCTTTTTTCCCCAGAGTTGGTTACTTTGCATGTATATTCAACAGCTTGGTAGCTTAAACTGTGTTGCTTTCAGAGGCAGCTACTTGTAGGGAGCAGGGAGAAGCGTTAATGTTGAAGCAGCATCTCACCATTGCCTAGGGAGAGCTGTACTGTAGAGTGATAGGCAAAAAAAAAGTGGGACCTGGAATTGTAGTGTCTGCCTCTGACAGAGAAAACACAGTCAGCCATATGTACGTATACAAGGTACTGCTGATCAAGGCCAGCAATGCCTTCTTCACTGCTTTGAGCTCCAGCTTGTTGGGAGTTGAACTTAAAGTACTGTTGAGCAAAGTCGCATAGATGAGAGCTGCCTTCACACTGAAGCATTTGTCTAAGGTGCCCATCAGCAAAATGTGTCTCTATGCAAACTACGGTACGTATGCCATGGTAGCTAGCTTCTGTGTTGCATATTTAAATTGAATCTGAAACAATTCATGCGTCACACTTCCGATGAATTATTCTCACTGAATCAGAGAGATAGTTCTGATTAGTGTGTTGTGGAGCAGTCTGTTTGATACCAAGAATGATGGAGCCAGACTTTTCCTGTTTGTCACATATGATGAGACTCTGTCATTGACATTAAAAGCTGACTTCCACTGTGCATTTCCTTTCCCTACCATGCAGAAGAATGACATAAAATAGCTGCATATGGTAGTTGTGAACGTAACCTTGAGAGTCAAGGATGCTTTCTCTAACTAAAAGCTCTCATTTCAAGGAGGTGTTTTTTCCACTTCCTTTCTGCAAGGCGATGATGCTGTAGGAGTTTGCCAGTGTATCTGCTCTTCGATCATCACTGTGCACACAATTAAACAAGACTCAGTGCTATCTTCATCATTCTGGGCATCACAAAGTGGATCATTTATTTTGATTATATATATATTAGTGTAGTGGTTAACCTGCATTTTGTCAAGCACATTTACACAAAGCTCTTGTCCAAGCAACATGTACAGGAGCACATCTGCCTTCATCCCCTCTATACGCATACTTCAAAAGGAGTGGACTTGCTCTTCTTTTGCATTTCACTTGACTTAGTTGTGGTGTCAGTATTTATCCTGGGAGTGTTTTGTTTTTGTTTTTTTTTTTTTATTTGAAGCTATATTATTTGGGGCTCCAGATTTTAATTTTTAAGAGTTCCTTCTGTTACTCAGACCCAGGAAAAATACGTTTTTCTTTTTCCTCTGTGTAGAATGACTTCAGTCTCTGTTGCCCTGATAATATGTTCTGACAGCTGTTGACTCTGCTTTGTGCTCTCTAATGGAGAGGTGACAGCAGGCTTGTTGTGCTGGCAACCAGACCTGCCAGCCATACTAATGGGAAGTACCTTGCAGGAAAATCTGTAAACTCATCTGGAAACCAAGTTGAGATATTTGCGCTAAAGAAAGGGTGGCTGTTTTGAAGTGCTGCTCACAAGTGAAGCTGTTTGCTTATAATTAAAAGTTCTTGCGGTGTTGTGCATCCTTGAAGGTGTCTTTGCCATAGCACTGTCTGGGTGAGTCTGTTGCATCTTGAGCATTAATTTCTATGCAAGAAATAGTAGCCTAGTGATGTCCACCTGAGCTTATTTGTACTGAAGTAAGCTGAGACTTACTGAAATAGCATTTTTCTGTCTTTAAATGGGTGACTCAGTCAGCATCTACAGTCTCTTCAAAACAGAGCTTCAATGCCTAGAAAACCTCAGAGCTATTATTGGAGTTAAGAAGCTTAAAGGTCTCTAAGGATCTTCTCTCTACAGTCTGCTGCCAGTCTTTAGTGTATAAGGTTTAATAGTCCTGTCAGGTAAAATTCTTTATCTCTGTTGCAGCACTAGTTTAAAAGGGCTAGCTAAGAGAAAGGGTGCATAAAGGTAAACTTCTGCATCCAGCTTCTTTTGGGATGAGCTGCCATACATTCCAACACAGCCTTCTCATACAGATTGTTGTCCTCATAATGCCCAGTATTTTCCAGAGCTAACTGTTTCCTTGGCTGGTCATATAAATTCCTCAATCTTGTGCGTGGACACTTGGGACATCTTTATCAATTCCTTTGTATCTAGGATGTGATAACCTGCCAACGTGGTGTGCCCTGATTTTTTTCTCTGGGCCACTTGATATACTTTGGTCTCTTGACTGTATTTTGAAGGCAGAGTATAGATGGAGTACTGCCCTTGCAAGGCTTTGATAATTTTTTGTTTGGTTGGGTTTTTTTAACTAAGTTCCTTTCTTTGCCTGTGGTTCAAGAAGCACAGTAATTTTCCTGTTATTCTTTAGTAAATGGATATCTGTAGGACACTACTTCTCCCCTCCCACCCAATTAAGAGGGAACGTCTCCTTAATTTAGTCTCCTTAGAACCTGCTTGGAAAAACTCAAGTCTTAAAGTTTGTAGACTCATTAGCATGAATTTGGGGAACTGAGGCTTGTTGGACAGGCTTGCCTGCTTTCTCATGTCTTATTCTTGCAGAAGATGTTACTACTTTGGTTTTCACTGATAAGGATTCAGACATGCCACCATGAATGCATGAGAATTCTCTAACGTGGTTAATATTTTTTATATCTACAAATACTAATTCCTTTGTGTCAATTTCAGATAGCACACATGCTAGTGTTTGTAGAAGTTGAACTCGACCGTTTGATAGCTTGCATTTGCACCAGTCTAGACAACGTAATGGACAGGAAGTGTACGGAAATGCACTTGGGTAGTAACCTTTAGGTGGCTTTGCTGCCTCTCTCAACTCAGATCATCATGTGGCAATATATTGGGTTTGCATGGCAAGGTTTTGGTGGTGGGGCTAGAAGGGTGGCTTCTGTGAGAAGCTGCTAGAAGCTTCCCCTTTGTCAGACTGAGGCAATGCCAGCCGGCTCAGAGACGGACCCATCGCTGGCCAAGGCCAAGCCAATCAGCAACCATGGTAGTGCTTCTGTAATAATATATTTAAGAAGGGAAAAAACAACTTAGGAAGAGCTTTTGCAGCCAGAGANAGTGTGAGGAGTCCTCCCCCTGAGGAGGAAGGAGCGGCAGAGACACCGTGTGAGGAACTGACCACAACCCCCATTCCCCGTCCCCCCCTGTGCTGCTGGGGGGAAGGAGGGAGAGAAATGGGGAGTGAAGTTGGGCCTGGGAAGAAGGGAGGGGTGGGGAGTGGTGTTCTAAGATTTGGTTTTATTTCTCATTACTCTGATTTGCTTGGTAATAAATTAGATTAATTGTTTTGAAGTTGAGTCTGTTTTGCCCATGACGATAATTGGTGAGTGATCTCTCCCTGTCCTTATCTTGACCAATGAGCCTTTTGTTACATTTTCTCTCCCCGTCCAGCTGAGAAGGGCTGGATGTGATAGGGTGGCTTTGGGGGGCACCTGGCCTCCAGTGTGGGTCAACCCACTACGGTCCTTTTTGGCATCCAATGTGAGGCATGAGGAATTCGAGATAAGGATAGTAATTGGAAGAAGTAATGGGCAAAACATGGACTGAACATAGCAAGAGTGAAATGATTGTGGAGAATTTCTGTTCTAATTGTGGTAAAGGAATGAGGGGTGGCTTGTGTGTGTAAATTGTCTGTTTTCATTTGGTGTTGTGATGATGATGTTTTGATTTTGGTGTGGGCAATTCTTTTTTTTATTGATGTGATTGAAGTTCATGAAGGTTGTGTGATGAATGTGGATAGCAATGATAATTCTTAAATATGTGATTCACAGAGGTGAGGGGTGGAATGTAGTGGGTTTGCGTAGCAAGGTTTTAGTAGTGGGGGGGCTACAGGGGTGGCTTCTGTGAGAAGCTGCTAAAAGCTTCCCTTTTGTCCAACAGAGTCAATGCCAGCTGGCTCTGAGACAGACCTGCCGCTGGCCAAAGCCGAGCCTATTAGTGATAGTGATAGCGCCTCTGTGATAACATATTTAAGAAGGAAAAAACCAAAAAACAAAATGGAGCAGCAGCTTTTGCAGCCACAGAGAGGGATGAGAAGATGCAAGTGCGTGGTCTGAGTGTGAAGAGGTGCACATATGAGAAAATACATGGTTCTTGACATAGCAATGGCCTTTTTTTTCCCCATTTTGTCAATGTATTATAACTAAATGTTCTTGTCTTGTTAATGTTATCTTGGTAATGAGTGACATGTATTATTCTTGTTATGTAAGATAATAGTTAAAGTCTTCTTCATTGTGCTTCCATTGTATGTTGCTAAGACAGAACAGCACAGAATGACCTTAGCAAAGTTTGTAAAATTCTGATGGGTATGGACATCAGTATCATTAAAGTAAATGATACCTCTGAGTAGTAGCAAGTAGTTCAACTACTCAGTGTTTTGTTCATCATTCTGCCTCTGAAAAGGATGTTGGTGTGATGTGAACCCAGGAAACTTGTAAGAGTTCTTTCCACTGAGGAATGAACATCAAGGTGGAGCAGTGTAAACCTCAATAACTTACTTTATTGCAGGAGTTGTTCTTGCTTTGGGACCAATGCGTAAACACTGAGAGCTTTTGTTATCTCAGTTCTACATAGATATTCCTGCTAAGATATGGTTAGGTTGATCTAGGTATACACTGCATAGCTTTAGGAAGTGGAATTTTATTGTGAGTTTGTTTCTGCAGTTCTCATATGGTGCTTTCAAGGTTGTGACTTCAGCCCATGTGAGATGCTTATTATTGAACTTAGCAAAGGGTGGAGACATATGGACTGGCAAAATGTCTGAATCTGGAGGAAGGCTGTGGGCATGGTTTAAAATGGCCTAATTAAATTTATTATGAACCGGAAATGTCTTCCTTAATTTAAGAATTTTTTTTAGGAAAAAGTAATTCCTTGGGTTTGACAGCAGATAGCCTTTACACCACTGCCTGACAGGTGTCCTCTTGTTTCTGAAGTATACAATCAAATTCCCTTTCCCTCAGTAAACTGAGACAGAAACTTCTGTTTATGATACACTTACCTGTGTCGAAGGTCGGGGGGATTAATGTGCAGAAGTCCTAAGTTTGTGGAGTGTGTCATCATCTTCTGGTCCTTCTAGGAGAAAAGAGAGACAGTACTTCTTTGGAAGAAAATCCAAGTTGTATTGCATAGATTAGATATTTGCCCTCTACTGATGTAGTAATATATGTTTGGTATCCTTCAAAATGGAGGACGAAGCAAGAAATACTACCCTGTAGTAATTGCCTCAACTTTAGTTCCCTGTGAATGTCCGCTTCAAAGTCTGTATAAAATGCCTGTTATAAAAATGTAATAGCCAAAATAGAGATGTAACTGATTATTGACTCTACTTTTTGTTTTCCAAGGTGGAGAAAGTACACAGAGGTGAGCAGATGGATGGGCTTCTTTATCCTGCTAAGAAAATACCACCGATAGCAAAAAGTGATACAGAGCAAGAAAAGGCATCTCGGAATGTTACTTCTTCAAAAGTAGACCCTTTGTTGAAACCAAATATGGAGACTGCACCTACATCACTTAGTAGTGACTTCAAGCAGAAAGTTGTGAACATCTTGATGAAGTATTCCAGTGGTCTTTGGGCTAATGCGCTTCCCAAATTGTACCAAGACACTTACCAAGTCAAATTTCCAGAAGACATTCTAAATAATCTTGAGTTGCTCTCAGATGTGTGTGTAGTGGACTATGTATCTGAAGTCCCTAGAAAGGCCATCCTCTATGCTAAACCCCAAAGACGCATTGATGAAAATCTGAATGTCACTGAGAAGGTCCAGAAGCATGATGGTGTGAAGGCCACAGCTGGACAACAGCATGAAGAATCCAAGGACCAGTATACAGAGAACATAACTGTTCCTCCTCTCATCATTCCATCAGAAGGATCTGTGTCTGTCATGGTGTTAGAACTGAAAAACACTAATGAGGTCCTAATTAGGTAAGTTTGTACTTCAGAATCTTTTTCGCTTTATTTAAAAATATTATTTATTTATAATACTCATATTGTTCAGGTCTGCCTGTTATTTACTTATTTTGATAACGAAATTTAAGAATCCTTTTGTTTGTATGCTTAAATGGAAATTTTCTAAAACTTTTTCTATGCTGAGCTGGTAAGTTCTATCATTAGCTTCTCTGAGAATCAAAGCAGATTTGACTTGCCTTTGGAAGACTTTTTAAAATAACCCTACTCTAACACATAGTCATATTCAGATATTGCTGCAATATTTATTAAAATATTTTTTACTTCTAGAACTGACTTACTACTACCTGAGTGTGCTCAGATTACACTGCAGTTTTCACTTTTGGGGACAGATGAGCTTCCATCCAACAATAAAATACTAGTACTGCTTTGGTTGGTTGCTAATCAGTCCAGCCTTAGAGGACACTATAAGAAGTGCATTGTAGTGGCTGTCTTACATATATGTTATTGTACTGTTTCATGAAATAACACAGATATTGTTTGTGGGATAAAACACACAAATCCTAGCAGTTCTTTAAAACTTAAAAAAACCCAAACAAACAAACAAAAAACCTTTTTATAGAGGAAATTTAATTTTGAAAATTATTTCAAATTGAACCTAATCTTAAAAAGTTTTATATGTCACTTCAAAGGATGAATTGAGCAACTGTCCGGTAGTATACTGTATTGACAGCTTTCTGTTTTTTCCCACTAGTTTCCGCAGTATTGACTTTCACTAGATAGTTTCAGTCTTTCTCAGAGTTAGGATCAAAAATAAGTATGTGTGCAGTTTACTTACAGATCCTTTACTATGAAAGAAATACCCTGGTCTGCATTCCTGGTTGGCAGTAATCAACACACTAGCCTTAAGGCTGAAATTTAGATATCCTTTTTCTCAGTAATATATTGGAATATTCAACGTTGAACTTTCTTTATGTGTCAGTCCACCGTTTCAGTTCCCTGAAGTCATGGAATCTTAGTGGCTAATAATCTGTAGGGAAAATCCCCATACTTGGGGATTATGAGAGAAATTCTCATTTCAGAATGTTGCCATCTTTGTTTTAACTGCTAGTACCATTCTTATATTGTGCTTTTTCTCAGATAAGCTTTTTTTGTACATTGCTTATACATTTACTTTGTATACTGGTCTTAACCACAGAGCATAAGGTAAGGTGAGCTTCTTTATCCATCATTAACATTTGTACTACTGCTGGCTGGACGAGTCAATCATTTTAGCAAAGAAGACACAGCTGGAATTTGTGAGTGAGCCTAAGCTTAAAAAAAGAAATCGCAGGAGGAAGAACTACATCAAAGAAAAGAGAAGCTTTATGTTTTAGGTTGTTCCTGTGAGGCCTCTGTTTAAATTTAGTCTAAGACGTGCAAGATGATGAAGATGAATATTGCCAGGAAAGACAGCCAATTTAAGACATGTAATCATCTGTACATAGAGATACTGGAACAGTTAGACATGATGCATATTGCATGTTTTGTGTTGGGAAAAGCAGGAACAAATTATCTATCTCCTACTTAAAGATTGCTATGCAGGTGCGACTTCACTCTGCAAAACTTCTTCCTTCTGACTATACACCTTTTATTTCTGGCAGCATTGATAACTTGCTATATATGTGGAATAACAAATCTTAGCTTTCTAATCTGTTGTTTTAAGGATGTTTCCACTATTTTTTGGGGGGAATGCTTCAAGTCCCATGGATTAAACTACCATATCACACTGAAGAACTGATGGTGGTGATATTACAATTTCTCTAATGCAGCAGTTACCAAATTTTGGACCAGGGTTCTTGGACAATATTAATGTTTCTGAATTTGTCAGCTCTGTGTAGGTACGTGGTGGTGACTAGTGGTTTCTTGGCCCTAGTACAGAAATGAATACTTAGGGTTATCTGTGTACTTTATGGGCGAGGTCATTTATCTTCAAGATGAAACTAGCCCTGAAGGGAGTGGTTTTTTGCTATGACAAGGAAATGTTCTTGTAGATGTATAGGAAGGAGACAATGCATGGACTCACCTTTTCTGTGCATATAGAATGAAAGTGAGGTGATAGAAACACTCCTACTATACACCTATGACACTGTGATTGAAGGGAGAGATGATACGCTAGGTTCGGCATTTGAATTCTCACAAGAAATAATTAGCTGTCACCTTGATTCTCAACTACCTTGAGTTTCTGTGCTACAGCTCAGATACTTACTTCCCCTCTTCTTTTGTTTCTTTGAATAGACAAAATTGTATAGCTTATTTCACTACGGAAGCATACCCCTCTGCTCTTTTCACAATGAAGCAACAAGCTTTACTTGACGTGTGAATTGGTTCCAGTTGAAACTAAGAATGGTGCTGAATGCACACTTGCAGTGTCTGGTCACCTGCACATAGATTTCTAAAGAATCTGAAAAATAATTTTTCAATTGGTTCTGAGCAGCGAAAACCTTCTTTACTATGTTGCTTACCTATTACCAGAAAATAGTGAGTGAGGCAGGAAAGTCTGAAAGATTCTTCTGCTTTCTGTTAAGATGCTCCTACTGTCTGTTAAGTATCTTTATGAAACAAGTGTTAAGAAATAAACTCTTAAGTAGCACATACTTGGCTGACGCCCCGCTCCATGTCCATTATGAAGTAGATGAGTGCTTACCTAGAAACAAAAGTGCTGACATTCTGAAAAGCAAATATTTTTGGATGGTGAGGTAGAAGGCTGTCTTTAGAAAAATGAGGGTTCCCTGGAATGTGATCAAATTAACTTTGCCTTTATAACAAAGTTAGAATAGTATGTCATAGTACAGCATCTGCACTAATCCTGGGCATATAGCAGACCTTCAGAATAAACCTAGTTTTTTATAGAATGATAATCTAAACTGTGTGGTAGAAGTAAGCAGTATTAGTCACTCTATGAACAAGTTAAAACAGTAGCTACTAATACTAATTTAGGAATAAGTTTTCCTTTTGTCTGCTCTAATCTGGCCTGTTTATGAAGCATTCAGAACTTCCCATCTGGATTTTTCAGTGAGTTTATATACTTTATTAAAGGAGATCTATGCAACACAAACTGCTTCAGCATGAACCATTAGGTCAGCAACCTAATGTCAGCATTGTTCTGAAGGTTGAGAGTAAATAGTACGTGGTTTGACAGCTGATTTGTAAAGTTATCTTAGTTGCCTTGGTTTTGATTAAACTTAGTGAAAACCTGATTAAGCTGGTGTTTGTTAATGACAGAGTAACCGGAGAAGACCTAGTAGTTCTCTTTTAATACATGGCCCAATATACTAGTCTGCTCTTGTGGTCAAGTTGCTTTATGAGATTGTATAATCAGGTAAGAGCTCTTACTAAAAATCTAATTGAACTTGTTGTATTGGACAATGCTGGACCACATTTAGCTGTCACCAAAAGTACTAAATTTTATGTCAGTTACTTTTCTATAGCCCTGTTAATGGGAAAAGAATTTGGATACTGATGTGCTTCGAAAATGTATATATCCATAATTTACTCATATTCATATATGCATATAAAGGTTCTTCGATTTTTATTCAGCTTTTTGAAGTTGCATCCTAACTCTTGTGGGTTTGTTGTTTTTTTTTTTAAAATACTCTAGGTATGTGGGCAAAGATTATTCATCCGCCCAGGAACAAATGGAAGATGACATGAAAGCATACTATAGTCAGAATAGTACAGTGTCACTAGCACAATCTCTGAGCGTTGGGCAACTTGTTGCAGTACATGCCGAAGAAGACGCCTGGTTGCGTGCTCGGATAATTTCTCTAGAAGACAACAGAATAAAGGCAAGCAATTACTTCTTTTCGCACTTGGAGGAACACTTGAAACAATCTCCTTTTTTAGATACCCAGGCAGTTCCTAAATACGCTGCACTAGCATTCTATCCTTTCTTGCTCTGAAAGGATAGAAATTCTTCTCTTTTCAGTTGTATGAGAAATTAAGACTTTTTTGAAGTTACATGATTGCCAAAATTACATGGTCTTTCAGGTTTTTTTCCATAAATAGTTTGAGTTTTGGGGGTTTGGTTTGGGTTTTATATGGGGCTGGTCCCTATAGCACTTTTATACTGAAAATGTACCTTTGATAGTCTTACGAGGAATGGGTGTAGTAGCACTGTTTGGAGTGGGACAGAGGAAGGAAAAGGGAAGAATAAAATTTGCTTACTGGTAGATCTTACATGAACTCTTGTACTGAAGTATCTATTCATGCACTAAATAGCAAGACAATGAGCATGATATACTAGTGTTCCCTTCCAGGCAGATCTGATATTTGGGGACTTACATGTAGTGTGCATTTTTGTTAAACCCCTTTGAGGTTATTCAACTTCTCTGTTAAATTTTTCTTGGGCCAAGCACACCCTTTTGCCATCTGCAATGAAGCTAGAACATATGATAGAACTTTAAAAAAAGTTTGAAACTTCTCAATTATTTCTTGCCTAGTCAAACATTAACGTTACCTTTTTATTTTTGTTTCTTCCCCTACTTAGGTGAGATCTGCTTTACATACTTCTTAAGTTGATCCATTTCATAAGTATTTAAATGGCACATGTATTACAGTTGAGGTTTTTCTGAAAGCTAGTGTGATACCCTTCAGCTGGAACTTGAGGGGGGATGTCAGAACTTGGTTTTGTGATAGATTGTTGGGTTTAGAGAAGTGGCAACGACATGGGTAGCAACCTTGCCTCTAATTTCTCTCTAGCTACAACTATCAGCCAAAAGAAGGCTACTGTTTTATTGCAGCATTTGCTGATTATCCAGTGATAAAGTGTTCAGACTCCCTTTTCAATGTTTGGTATGCAGACACTTTGCATGATAGAGTTTGGAAAAAAGTTGTAAAAAGCCCTGTCAAAGCCTTTCTCTCACTTTAGCTCCAAATATTTGCTGCCAATCAGCAGTTTCCCTACTGATTTCCTGCATTTACTGTGGTATTTGTACCAAAGTTACAATAAGCATAAATCAAAGTGATTCTCTTAATGCTGTAAAAACAAAAGACAAAACATAGAATGGCACTTAAATGATATTTGACTTTTCATCACTTTCAAAACTTCACAAATAAAAATTGTCACTTTATTACCTTTCTTCATGTGGTTTGAGGTAACACGCTGAGTCCTTCCAGCATTGTTCCTATTAAGAGTTGAGATTCTGTGTAACAGTTGGAGAAGATGGTTTTACAGAGATACTGAGAAGAAGGCTTTCCCTGAAAACTCTGAACATTCAAGCAGTGAAGTAAACATGAGATTAATGGCATTATATAGTACTAAATTAGTGAAAAGTGATTTCTGTGGCTGCACGGAGAATGTGGTAACTGAATACACTTCCCTACACTCAAGAAAACGTATTTACAATTACATTCATGATCTTACACTCTTATTCCCTTTTCCATTATCAGGTATGCTATGTTGATCATGGCTTCAGTGAGTTTGTTGAAAGCAACAGTGTGTACAAACTACAGAAACAGTTCCATTTGCTTCCATTTCAAGCTGCAAAATGTAAACTGGCAGGTAAGAGAAAGCCAGTGTTAACTATACAGCTTGCTGTTGCACAGTGTATGGATTGAAGTGTCTTGGTCTAGGAGTTTTGATCCTTCTTTATAATAACTCTATGTATGCTAGATTTTGTCCAAGACAGCTAGTCTAAGCAGACAGAGGTAGGCATGGAAAGAAAGAAAAGGATGGAAGGAAGGATGTGAAGGAGAGTTTTATAAAGAAACCTTGATATTAGAAGACCTTGATATCCAATATCTCTGTAAGGGAGCTTAGTTGTTTGTGCACTTAGCTTGGATGTCTTTGTCCTTTAATATATACGAGCCTAAAGAAATATAAGGAAACGTTTGCTGTTGTGTGAAGCAATGTACTAGCACAACTCCTTTTTTCACAGATGAGGTACATCTGTTGTAGCCAGGTCAGGATCCTATTTAATTATTGTAAAGGGATCCTTCCCCTTTCAGTACTTGCAGACTTCCTAGACTCTGCTGGAAATTATTTACCTTCCTAAAACTGGTAGGCATTTCTAACTTTTAAAAAATATTTTATTTTAAATATATAAAATTGCCATGAATGGACTTTTGTTTGTTTGTTTGCTTAATACTTGGATGCATTCCTTTTTTCTCTATGCATTTGCTTCGACTCACTCTGAAGAGGATCTTTCTCTTCTCTCTGCTCTGCTCTGCTCTTCCCCCGACGATGGCTTCCTGTGTTAAAATGGTGGAAATTCAGCAGAATGCAAGTAGGGGTGCAGTACAACTTCCCTGCTACATCCTGGTTCTTGAAAAGATTCCTGTTGCAAACACAGACCTGGTTATTGTTTTTCCTTTCAAATACAGTGATACATAAAAAGTACGGTGTGTCTTACAGGACTGGAAGCCTTCAGTGATGATCCTGTCCTAATAAAGGCTGTGGAATCACAGACATGCTCCAAGATATTTGCTGTGGAAATACTGGAAAAGAGTGATACTCCTCTTCTTGTTCTCTATGACACTTCTGGAGAAGATGATATCAACATCAATGCTACTTGTTTGAAGGCATTGTATGACAAGTCCCTTGAATTGCACATAGAGGTACCACCTTCCTGTTTCCTTCTTAGTTAACTGAAAATCATTGACTACTAAGGTCTTGGATGGACAAAAAACTGTACTCAGAAATTTGCTAAGTTTGTGTATGTGTTTTTTTCCTCCCCTTTCTTTTCAACATTTTATCATTGCAGGTAGATGCACTATATACACATGTCAGAGTAACCAGTGTATTCTCTGACGGAAGCCTGTACTGCCAAGTGCCATCTAAAGGCTTGTCTAGACTCTCTGAAATCTTGCAGAAACTGGAAGACTACTTCCATTACAAGGTAGGTTCTGTGGTGAAAGAAGTGGTGAAGTCATGTAGCCTTTCTTCAGAGTGTACCAATCATTTTCCTTGCATATATGTTCAAGTTTCTGAGGTAGCCATAGACTATTTGAAAAGGCTATAAATTCTATTCCTAGTTATTTGGGGTGCATCATTCAGCGTGAAAAGTGTCTTTTGATGCTTTCTTGTCCACAAGCTGTCTCTAAGGCCTCAGTAACTACTTGTAACTTTCCTTGAATTATTAGAACAGTAACAATATGGCTCACAATGGCAAGCTTCCAACGGAAACTGCATCATATTGATAGAAAACCTGTGGAGACACTGCCTTTTATTTTTTTCCTGGAACTTTTACTTACATGATGGAGTTTAGGTGCATAAACAGCCTGGCCCACAGCACACTGTGCAAACTGACAATAAAAGCAGTGTAATCAAGGTCTGTTCTTTTTAACCTAGCTTCCTTGGAGATTCGATGGCTTTGATCTGATCTGCTGCATATCTTGTTCTTGTATCCTTAGCTTTTCAGTGTTGTAGCTAATTACAACTAGAACTGATGTGTGTGTATATATATATATAAAAAAGGTGTTTTCAAAAGTCTTAAGTTGCTTTAAAATAGGCATGTGGCAGAGAAGTCTGACATTCCACCAGCCATTTACAGGCGCATGCAACAACCTTTACTAGACTCGAGAATTTACACAAAAGAGAAGAAATCTTAAGAAGATGTAATTTGTTCAGCATTGAGCTGAGCCTTAGAGAATCAAACCATGAAATGCAGATCCTTGAAGGTCCTGTTAAAACTGCTGCTTGTGAAACTACTCTGTCAAAGTGTTTTTAGGTGTAGAAGTTGAGCTTTAGACCTGTTACAGAACACACACCATCTAGAAATACTTTGTATTGAACATGTCTCAGTTATCAAGATTCCGTTTCAAGCAACCTAAACACTGAAGGAAAGTGTGTAGGACCCTGAAAGATGTAGCAACACAAAGGCAGGCAGCCAGACATGTGTTCCAGAAGTTCAGATTTTCTGGTCAGAGTGTATATTAGGTTCTTGTTGTTATCAGAGAGAGACCTTGACATTCAGAATCTTTTAATATCAATCTGCATATGGAGGTAAAAGAAGTAATCTTGACTTTGCAGCTTATCTTAAGAGTTTTTATTTTGCCTGAGAATTTAAATAAAACAAGGTGTTGATCAGTCTTCAAATGGAGTTTCTTCATGCTTTTTGTAGTGTAGCCATTGTCTTATTTTGTTATTTAGGATCATCATAATGAATGTCACCCCCATAAGACTTTCATTTGAATCAGTAGTAAATTTGGGTTGTTAAATATCTCCACAAATGACATGTTCTAGAATATAAGGTAGGAGCTTCTTCAGTTGTCTGTCACAGCTCTTAACTGCTCTTCCTTTTCAGAACATTAAAGTAGTGGTCGATGATTTCATATTCTGTGTTTCAAAATATGCCTTTTCCCCCCTGATACTTGATATTCTCTTAGTTTCTCTGTAAGATACACAGCTTGAAATTAAAGCTTTACTGGTTGGGGGAGCTTAAAAAACATTAAAAGAAATGCTTTTGAGGCTGGAAAGAGATTTTATATTTGAAACAGAGTTTTTACTTCTTAGAACTGTTTATTCTATGTGTGGCTTTTGAAATGGTTAGTTGAGTGCCAGACAGTAAATGCCTCATGCTTTTTAACTTCTGTTTTTATATTTGCAGCAGACATCTGAGTTTAATGTATCACTACCTTTCTGTGGCAAAATCTGCTTGTTTCCTTCCAAAGGAAAATGGGCACGTGTAGAGGTAAGAAGTATTCACAGAACAGCTACAGTTTTCCCACAGAGAAATAGCTGCTCTTTTTGTTCAGCTAGATCTGAATCCTTAGTTTCCATGAAACTTGATATAGTGTATATCCCACTGTTGTGTTTTTAACCTCAAAATGATGCTTTTCCTTTCTTCTTTCAGATAAGAATTATTCATACTAGACGGGCACTTGATGTGCAGTTCATGGATACTGGAACAGTTGCAACTGTAAAAGTATCAGAGCTTAGAGAAATCCCACCACAATTCCTGAGAGAAGTAATTGCAATACCTCCTCAGGTATAAAGACATGTTAAAACTAACCTATGCTAAGATCTTTTGGCAGTGTTTGTAGTACTACTGCTACTTCAAGGTTTATATAATGAAATTTTGGTTTGTTTAATAGCATTCAACATTGGAGTGTATTTCATTATGCATCTTTGCCTGAAGTAAATCATAACGTAGTCCTATGTATTGACAGGATGCTGTGTATGTGTAACAGTACTGGTTTTGCATGTTCCTCTGTCTCTTTTTGTTTGTCATGCATTATTGAATCTGTCAGCATTAATGCAGTTTCTGTGAATAGGAACTTGTGGACTGGTTTCCATAATACTAAATTATACCTTGTATACTTAATTCTGTTCTTAGGCTATAAAATGCTGCCTAGCAGATCTGCCTCCTAACACTGGCATGTGGACTCCAGATGCTGTACTGTGGCTGAGAGACACTGTAATGAATTGTCCTGAATTTAGCATGAAGGTAAATAGTCAAAATGCCTGTGTGATTTGAAATCCATAGATGTGTGGAAGGAGCGTTGAAAGAACAACTCCAGAAGCTTTAACCACTCATCAAATTGTTTTTCGTTACAGAAATTTACAAGTTTGTAGCCAGCTCTTGGACATAAATTCTATACAAAATCTTTTTCTTATGACATTTGGCGTAAAATTTACTTGCTTAAATCTGTTAGAAGCTTCTACTTTCCCTTCAAGAATTTAGCAGCTGATTGCCTTTCACATTTTTCTGTGTCAGCCCAAGTATGCAGCTAGAGTTATTTTACCGCCTGATAAGAAACAAACACAGTTGTTAATGTTTCACCACATAAAAAGATACAACTGTTGAGTTAATCTTAAATTATTTTTATGCCTCTAAGAGCATAGATTTTCCTCCTTCTGGTCTTGGAAAGCAGCTTTATTTTTTTCTTGCTTTTTCTAGACCAGTGTGATTTACTATACACTACTACATACTTGGAATTTCTGTTATCTTTGAGATGAGATTATTTCTACTTGCAACCTATCCTATCTAGTTTAATTAACTGAAAACACCTTTCAAAAGGAAATCTATTACTAGCTATAGACTAAACAAAGCTAACTTCCTCTTAAAAACCTGATTCCAGATACTGCCACAGCACTTTGAAAAAGTGTTTTGTATCATTCCTTTTCCTTCTTGCTTGCTTGAACACTAGATACTGTATAGTTAAAACATAGCTCCTCTAGACTGTGACTTAGGACTGTTGCATCTCACTTTTCTAAACATTCCCTTTGAATATAGTTTGAGTTTGATACTAATTTTTGCTTAATTAAATAATAGGTGATAGATACATGCTTTAATTGTGGAAATTTTTTATTCCTGGCTAGGAAAATCAACAGAAGAATCTGTAAAGAAATGTTATATACTTTGTCAAATTAAAATTGCAGTGCTTTACTATCAATAATGCTACCATATCTGATGTTAAGTAGAGAAATATTTTTATGTCAATGCTTTAAAATTATGCATGATACAAACCTGGAGGCTTTATTCATCTTTATTTTTTTCCCATCCTTAATTTACTAGGCTTCATTTCCCATAATGACAGGAAGAGAGTTTTGAAGGATTAAGTGTTAATATTTAATAGCATTACTTAGCTGTTTAGCTCTGCATGGACACTGGCTTCTGTTCTCCTGAAAACTAGAATTGTGCATGCAGTACTGAGATTGAACCTGTTGGGCAGAACAAAACTCAAGTCAAGCTTTGTATTTGCTTTATATTAGTGGAAAAGCTACAAATGCTCTTTTTAGCTGCTCTGAGTTGCTTACTACCCAACAACTTCATTAACATATTTGAGAGAACCTTGAAAATACTTCTGTGCATATAGAATGCAACTGTTGCCGCTTTTTCTGCTAAAGGCTTTAGTCTTCTGTACAAAGTCAGATGTGCATTTAATAGTTATTAACTGGAAGTTAAACCATTTTGTTTTCCAAGGTGGTTAAACAGGATGGTTCAAAGGGAATTGCACACGTTTACTTGTTTGCTCCAGAGAATTTCCCAGACATGGATCATAGCATCAATCGACAGATCAAAAATGCAGACTTGTGGAAACATCAGAAAGATGTTTTCTTGAGTGTTACACCCAGTGGGACTAGCTCCACAAAAGTGACAGGTGGTGCTGTTTCAGCTCTACAGTTAACTAGTGGAAAGCTAGAGAAGAGTTTCTCTGATTCAGCCAGAGAACCCAGCAGTGCAGTGTCTACCATTGATATGCCTCCACCTCTACCCTTGTCAAAGACTGGTGAGCTCATGGATGTCTATGTCTCAGTGGCCTGCCATCCAGGTCACTTTATTGTCCAGCCTTGGAAAGAGCTACATAATCTGGAAGCCCTAATGGAAGAAATGATCTTGTACTACAGCAGGGCAGAAGAGAAACCTGTGAACATTGAAAAGAACAAGCTGTATGCAGCTAAAATTGAAAATCAGTAAGTAGATACTTAAAAACAAAATCTGTGAAGGCAAGCTTAGGTCTGCTAAGCTAAGTAAGCCTAGCTCTACTTTGTCTGCATTGTTAGCAAAGTGGCAGATGTCCAATGATATCTGAGAGATTAAGGGAATAAATGAGGTTGCGGTCTCTTCGTGC
Source organism: Aramus guarauna (assembly GCA_013400195.1). Classification (NCBI taxonomy): domain Eukaryota; kingdom Metazoa; phylum Chordata; class Aves; order Gruiformes; family Aramidae; genus Aramus; species Aramus guarauna. Next base: position 33,188 of record VXBL01005811.1, read on the forward strand.
TTCCAGATTGTAGATGGAAGAGTTGACTTCTATTCAGATAATACCATATCTGGGAAGCCTGAGACATGTTGTTTGAGATCTTTTGGTCATGTATTATTTTTCTAATGCCTTGACAGTATGTGAATACAAATTCAAATAGTTACTCTTGTTCTCTCCCTTTTTAGGTGGTACAGGGTCATAATAAAAGGAATTCTTAGAAATGGTTTTTTGTCAGTATATGAGCTGGACTATGGTAAACATGAGTTTGTCAACATAGACAAAGTACAGCCACTCATAGATACGTTCAGAAAACTGCCTTTCCAAGCTATAACAGCTCAGCTTGCAGGTAAGTAGTAAGCTTTTACAATTTTTTTTGTTCTTACATCAGTGACGATACCAAATGAACAGAAATGTAAAGGGGACAAAGCCAAAGGTTAGTGATGTAGTTGGTTTTTTTGCTAAAGTAAGCACGTATCTGCTTGCAAAAACATGCTTAATGCATGCATGTTTATGTCATCAAAGTAGCTCTGCTTTTCTTCTTGACATAGGTGGTGATGGTTCTGTTTTATTATTTATTTTAATGCAGCACTTTTAGTTACTGTGTATAAAACTGAAGATTTGTTAAACTTTCCCAGCAGCTGATTTTCATTGTCTTAAATATTTGTCATTTAATGTGTTTGATGTCTAATACACAAAGGACACAGGGAAATCAAAACAAATCCTTTTTGGATGCTTAAGCATAACCCATTATGAAGTGTGAAAGTTATATCTGTTCATAAGAACTTATGTTCTGATTATGCTGATCTACATAAAGTTAGGACCTAGTTTCTGAAGTTTTTCATATATATCTTGCTCTTATTGTAATTTACTGTTTTCGAGTGCATATTTGGAATCCAAAGTTGCCCGAAATATATTGGTGTTCTCAAACAAACCAACAAAAAACTGTACAGGGTGGGTAGAGGCTTTCAACAAACTTCAGTAAGATTAATTTCATTAGGAGTATGGGCTATAGAGAGTGTGCATACATCTGATAGAATGAAAAAATAAAACTCGATCTCTCCTTGCTGTCTTTTCTTTCCTTTTCCAATTTTTTCTGCATTGCTTTCAGATGTATGTGTCTCTTCTTACTCGCTTGCTGCTTTCTGTTGCTGTTTGGTCAGCACTAGTCTAGCCTTCAGTTACAGAATATGGTTGTCAGAAGCGACAGGCCGCAGAGCTGGTGCTCTGATCCTAGGTTGCCTTCTGTGGATGTGCTTTCCTGCATAGCCTCAGTGCGACCTTGGGGGTTGCTTTAAACTAGTGATGGTGGATGTGTTACCGACAGGCTGGGATCCTTGGAGGGCAGTGCTGAAATGAAGCTGATTTGTAGCTGTGTCTCTCTACTGGGATAGTACAGGATCCAGCTGAGCGAGCCTGCAAGTCACCCAATTTTCCTGCTTCACAGAATCCCAAGTAGCTAGTTAAGTTGGCCTCTGAGCTGCTTCATATTGTCAAAGCAGCTGAGCCCAGAAGACCGGTAACTATTCTTCCGCTTTTTTCTCTTTTTCATGTCTGCTACCTCTCAGTCTCTGGTCTATTTCCTTGTAAAATCCCATTTGCTTTCCCACCAGCCTTTCCTAGCATTAATTACCCTTTCTTAACCGTTGAAGAACTGTTGACTTCTCATTCCTTCTGTAACCTTCAAGGAGCTCTGTTCCTGTGTTGTCCTGCCCTATCAGCAGCAAGCTGCTCCTAATAGTAAAAGCAATGTGATGTCACTTTGCTGTTTTGCTTCTTTTAGTCATTAGTTGTTGTTTGGGTATCCATGCACAATACTTGAGCCCCTCGTGTAGATGCTGTACACCAGCGGTGGTCTGGGGAGACTGAATTCCAAGTCTGCAGGAGACCCTTCATTCTTGGTAGATTACAGCCATATTCAAAAGCCTGTTTGAGTTCTAGTATCACATCCCTGAACAGACTTGACTTTGTGGGATGCTGTTCTCAAAAAAATAGCAGCAGCTGTGAGGCCTTTACGCAGCATTTCTCTTCATTTCTGCTCAGTGCAGATCTAGTTTGGAACTTAGAGGCTTGGCAGATGTTTTAGTAGCTGATGCTGCTTTGACATGAAGAAAACTTAATCTAAAGCAAGGCCAATAGGACAAATAATTTCAGCAACTTCAGGCAGAAGACAAATAGTTTGTTTTGAAAGGCTCTTTAGTTTTCTTTTTGTCATGTTTCCTAAAATGCCTTGATTATACATGGCAGCTGATATACTTTGAATTACTCAATGAGTCAGTGCATTTGCCTTTCATTTCTGCAAACTTGTCCATATCTTTAGACTTCAAGAAAGTCTCTTCCAGATAGTCTCTGTAATAATTAAGCTTGTTTGTGTGGGAGATGAGCGAGCTTGTGTTTCTTTTTTTAGAGTTAAGCTGCATTCGGTAGCACTTAAATATCTGTTTTCTCAGGTATTTAAACTCCCCACACTTCTTTATAAATGTAATCATTCAGATTGGTCTAGTCTATAAATGACTTTCTGTTTTGCTTCACATTTGTTCTAGGAGTGAAAAGCCAGCAGTGGTCAGAAGAGGCATCGATAGTATTTCGGAATCTTGTAGAGAAGAAACCCTTGGTGGCACAAATACAGGCAGTTCATGAAAGCACTAACCCTTGGGATCGAAAAATAGTGACTTTTCTAGTGGACACATCTCTTCCAGATACTGATATATGGATTCATGATTTTGTGTCTCAAAGTCTTGTGGAATTTTCAAAAGATGATTAATCTAACTTCTGAAATGTAGCAGCTCAGATTCTTTAGCAATAAGATAAATAACAGGCTTTGAAGAGAAATATAACTACTACATGGCCTTGAAGACATAATGGTGATAAAATCTAAAAATCCATGTTCTGTGAAAAGGGTTTGTTTAACAAGTTTGGGTTCTGTTGACTTCAGTTGACTTGCTGAAAATTTGCACTTTGTTTACCACTGTAATGCTAGAATGTTTGAGTGAAAATATTAAAAAAGTTATTTATCAGTAAAACAATGTTGACTTTTGTTCTTGTCATCTTTCCCTAATTTTGGTGGTTTTTTTAATCTCATAGCTATTAAACTCCTCCCTTTAACTAGCATTTTTTTTACTTGGGAAACATGGAAGCAGTCCTCAATATTTCTGAATTTAGTGTCAGACACATGTATTATTGGTGGGGTTTTCCCCCTTTCTTAACTTTGTAGGAATTGAATAGTTGAAAGTGCCTTGTTTAGGAGACTGCATTTGTGGGGCTTAACTTTCACAGGAGGGTATGCACTATCGTGTGCTTACTAGTCTGCTTGCTGTTCTTTAGCAACGATATCACTTTTCTGAATTCTCCACGCCCCTCCTCACCACCCCGCACCAAGGAGTTGCTAAATTTAAGACATTCCTTTCCCTCTTTTTTGATAGCTCATTTTCATGCATGCTTCTGAGAAACTTACAAGGACTGCTGCTCCCTGGAGACAGAGCAAGCAATGTCTTGTAAGCACATGGATCAGTGCCTAGAGTCCTCTGAACACCGTATTTTTGGCCTACTTTAGAGCCTACTTTATTTTTGACCTTAGAAATATTTAGAGGAGGTGTAGACATGGTTATATTTTCATAAATTTCCACTGCCTAGATTTGAGTTTGCTTGCCATGGTCCCTTAAGATTGTTCAAGACAGGAAGCTTTACACAGTGAATGCCAGCAGAAGGAAATTTTCTGCTGTGCATGGCTATCTAATCTTTCTAGTAATACACAAACTGAGCTAAGAAATTCTGCTGGCATGCTGTCTGCACAGGTAAAGGGAACTGGACAGAAAGGAAGTCATGACTTGAAAGGTGCGGTCCATATGTAACATTAGGGTAGGAGAAAGAAAATGCATGCAAATACTCTGAGTAAACAGGCTGTTTTACCATGTAAGACTTACATTTGTACCCTCTCAGTCTATTAGGGTGTAGTTCTGGAGAACGTCTGAGCTGAGCTGCCAGGAGTCCTCTTGGAAGTCTGGTGAGTGTCTCTCTGCCTGGACTGCACACAGGGTATAGCACAGCCCTGATGAATAGCGCAGGCAGTGATGAACTAGCAAACTGCTAGTTTAATGCAAATTGCTAGTTAACATGGTCCTGTCCATATTAAGTATGCTGGGGTGAGACTCTTAAGTGTACTTGTTGAGAGAGAAGTTAACACCTGACATACTAATATTTTTCTATATTAATCAATTTCTCTGTCCTCAGCTACCACTGCAGAGTAGGTGAAGAAGAATGCAGGTGGAGGAATCAATGTGATGATGAACTGCTGTAGGATAAACTTTTGTGCAGATGTTTCCTTCTGTGTAGGATTGCTTCTGAACCTGCAAATCTGCATGGTGCAGTCATTAACATGAGACAAGCACTTTCCTGACCTCCTGAAGAGAGTGAGAGTTTTCCTATGTGTCTAAGAGTATATGCCTTCTTCATCCGCAATCTTGCAAAGTTTGATGCTTTTTAATTGTAACGGTGTAGGACGATTTGGTGGAACTGTTTTGAAGTTTGGTTGTGTGAGCGTCATGATTTAACCCCACCAGGAACTATAACCAGACAGCTGTTCGCTCACACCCCCCCCCAGTGGGATGGGGGAGAGAACTGAAAAGGAAAAAAAGACCCACAAAAACTCCTGGGTTGAGATAAAGACAGTTTAATAGGACAGAAAAGGAAGAGAAGAAGAATAATGATACAAGAATCTACAAAACAAGTGACACATAGCACAGTTTCTCACCATGTGAAGCCAATGCTCAGCTAGTTCCTGACCCACACCACCTGCTGGCCAGTGCCCTGTTGCATATGCAACATGATGTTGTATGGTATGGAATATCCCTTTGGGCAGTTGGGGTCAGCTGCCCTGTCTGTGTCTGCTCCCAGCTTCTTTGGTGCCCCTCATCTTCACGTTGGCAGGGCAGCGTGACAAGCTGAAAAGTCCTTGACTGCTTGGCAACAACCAAAAACATCAGTGTGTTATCAACATTATTCTCATCCTAAATCCAAAACACAGCACTGCACCAGCTGCCAGAACGAAAATTCACTCTATCCCTGCCGAAACCAGGACAGTGAGAGATGCCCATGCTGTGTTTGCATCCTTTGGGGCCTGGGGATCTGCTGTTGGCCAGTAGTTGATGTGCACCTGTGAACTGATGGACTGGGCAGTGGGACTCTACACTTGTCATATTAGGGGAAAGAGCCTGGCAGACGTTCAAGAGACTCAAGATGCTTTTTGAGTTGCTTGTCTGCTCCTGGAGTATGCCTTGCCCTCTCCTTGGTTGTTGATGGCTGCTCCAGAGTCTAAGAAGCCCAGACCAGAAGCCAGGACAATTTTGATACAGCCTCGTGCATTGCACAGCTCAAGACTGGAGTTGGCGTAGGCTGCTGTATTGGTAAAACAGATCAGCAAACCCAAGAGCACCACTCTCCATGTGATGAATCACTTTATGCATGTGTTCCATTCTTATCTACTACCACAGCCCACCTTTTCAGAGAAAGCCTATGTAGATCTCTGTGTTAATTCTGTGGTCTCCCTCCAGTCATGCATTTACTGCATGTGTAACATTAGAAGTTGACTTAAGTGCTTTTTATCAAGTATTGGACATACGTATATCTAGGGTCTTAAACAAGAGTCTTACTTAGGTTTCACCTTTAGTTGACATTGGGCAAAAATTTCGTATTTCCAGTGAGGTGTTAAGAAAACAGCAAAGAAAAAGCAAGAAAATTGGCAAAAATATAGCAATATTATGTAACTCGTTAACACAGAGAATGTAATTAAAACAATGGAGAGCTTTTTATCACCAACAAGTTAAACATTTCCTTAATACATAATGGATGAGAGGTTGTAACCAACCATCGTGTTGTAACCCAAAGTTACTGACACGATGCTGTGTGTGGTTCATACACTGTATCCAGAGGCTGCGTTGGCGTTGAGGTGTCTCCCCATCTTCATACCTGCTATACAGTACCACCCCTGTCTTACGTAGCTCCATTATCAGTCCATTATGTTACAGGTACTCTGCTGTTAGTTCACTACTTACCTACTATCTTTTTATGCTGTCTGTGATTGCAGGTGGTGGAGTTACTGTTTCACATGATCCTTCCGTTCTGACGGCCTGCACAGGAATCTTGGGTGCAGTTCTCGGTACTGCCCTACACAGAAGATGTGGATTAATTCTAGAGAATCCAGATGAAAGTAAGAACAATGGAAGTCTAGAAAACCTGGTTTAAATAGAGGGATTTGTAGTTAGTCTGGAATAGGAGATGGCTAAGGAAGAGAACACTTTAAAAAGTTTTCACTGAGAGCCTGTTTTTATATGTAGGGAAAACAGGACATGTAAGGGCTTGAATTGCAGAAAGGTAGGTTTAGGTTAGGTGTTAGGCAATCTTTGTAAAGGGAGGGGGAAAGCCTGGAAATTCACTGGAATTTCAGTTTCATCATAAATGCCAAAACCAGGTAGGATGTATCTGCAGAAGCCCAGCTGATCTTGCTTTGGGATGTGTAGATGAAGTGTGTAATTCTTGGGACCCCACCCAAGACAACTTTCCAGCCAGGAAAAGGGAATGCAGCATTATTAGACAAGTCTTGTGGATCGTTGTGAATTTTATAAACTGGAAAATGAGCATTCATTACCTAGGGAAAACAGATGGCACTTTAATAATTAAAAAACAAAGCAGATATCTTAGTTTCCCAAGGCTGTGAACAACAAGCACTTTCAAACCACCTCTTCTCTGTTTATTCCATCTCACCTGTATATTGTTAAGTTTACAAAGTTTAAGTTTACCTGTTTTCTCTTCATCTCCTAGTGTATTCACGCCAGGTCATTTTGAAGAACTCTGTTTCATCAGCAAAATGCAAGAACCCTCTTTGCCATCCCAAAATGAGTTCCTATCTCCAGGGTTTCCACTCCTGGACTACTCTTTCCCCATTCGGGGAGACTTCTGATGCAAAGCTCTTTTGTGTCTGTGTTTTCACCACACTCATCCCTTGTTCTCACAGTTGCCTTGCATAGGCAAGCCTTTCAGATCCTAGATTCTCATGTGCCAATTACATTAGAAAAGTAATGAAGAATTATGCAATGAAAACTCTCACTTTAAACCTTCATAGTGCCTGAAAGCTTTCTTTTCTGTTCTTTTGTTCATTGCTGATATTTTCAGACTGGAAGTCTTGAACAGGAGAATTGTCCTGCTCTGTGAGGTTAGAACTTGGCAAGAGGAGCTTATGACCTGAGCAGACATGCTTCCAGCATGACGAGCCACTACCCTGAAAGCTGTTTTGAAGAGGGGCTTAGGTGTACTTGGAGTTAGCAATGCTTAGTGTCTTGCGAACAGTGCTGCAAGGTGTGTTACTTGTAGCATTTGCTACTGTAGCGTGTCATGGTAGACAGCTGAAAAACAAGCATTGCTGATACTTACACTGAAAACAAACACTCTTAGAAGCTGGGTTAATGTCTGCCCTGGTGCACACAGGCTGAGAGCATACTGAGGGGACTGTAACACTCACCTTGGACAAGCTTCTGGTGCCCACAAAGCTAGATCTGACAGCAGCCGGATGGGATAAAAATTAAGTGGCTCAAGTGTATCTCGGAGTGCAAAGCCAACGTGGGCTTGTAGGGAAGCTGGTGGTGCTGGTGGATCCCTTCGGAGCTGCTTGCAGCCTGCGCACCCTTGAGAAAGACAGTTGATAAGGAGATAGCATAGATACTGGTGTCTAGGTTTGTCTGAGCTGGAACCCATCAGGCTTCTTCAGCCTGAAGACACTCAGGCATTTGGGCCAATCAGTGGGTGAACTGGGTGGTTCTAAGTGCTGTTTTCACTCCTGCCAGCAGCTGGGATGATGCTGGTGACTTGGGCCATAATCCTGCTCCCCTCTACGAGGATGCACTGAATCCTAGTGCTTTGCAGGGTGCCCACTTGTATCCTTGGGATACAAGGGATGGGACATAGAACTTCAGCACCAGCCAGGTCAGCTGTTGTGGCAAGCCACCAAAAAAATAAAGCCAGGTACCATCTCAGGGAGACTGGGGGCATTTTCAGATGAAGGGCATTGCTAGACCTGGGAAGTGTGGGGCTGAGAGGTGTTCAGGTGGACTGCCCTCCTCTGATACACCTGGGGCACTCTCCACCCCTAGCTTGGGGCTGCTGGTGGAGACCAGAGATAAGGAGAAGCTTGGGACTGATACTTTGTGGGAGATTTGTTAAAAAAGATTATAGGACAAATCCATGGGGCTTTACAGTGGCTCAAAGGTGAGATAGGGGAAAGGAGATTTGGCAGCAATGTTATTAAAACTGTTGACCCCACGAGGTTGGAAGGCAGCTCTCTGGGCTGATGGCAAACTTGGAGCTGCTCTAGGAGGTTGCTGTCACTGGATGCATGGGGCAAATTGACAAGGAGTAAAATAAGATACAGAATTAGTAGGTGTTTTGATACAGATGGTATTTGTCGGGAAGCTGCTTTTATAAAGTGCCCATGCTGGTAGCGGCCGTGACTTCGCCTGGTGGAGCCTTGAGACCCCCCTGCTCCCCCCGTCCCGGGGCTGCACCTCCCCTCCCGGGGAAGGGAATCCTTCCAGCCGCTGCCTGAGTGCTGTGCGGTGGCCAGGGTCCCCAGGCACCGAGGCGTGCACATCCCCTGGGGCTTTCCAAAAGGCGCATGGCTTGGCTCCCTGAAGGAAGTTGTCACGGGACAAAAGGCACGCTCCAGCGTGCATAAATCGTTAAAAGCAGGGAAGACCCTTTGGAAGCAGACGCTGCCCTTGCTGCTCCGGGGCTGCCGCCCGTGCAGCCCTGCCTTCCTCCGCAGCGCCCACCGTGCCCCGGAGATGGACGGTGCTAAGCGTGCCCTCCCGGCTGCAGGCTATGGGTAAGGACAGACCCGACCCGGGGCGGGGGGCCGAGCCGGGCACAGCTGTTCCCCGCCGGGAGGAGCGACGGGGCCGGCCCCCGCTNCGGAGCCGACGCGGGCAGGACGCGCGGCCCGGTCTCGGCTCGGCTCGGCTCAGCTCACGGGTGCGGTAAGCGGGCGGCGGGGTGGCGGGCCCGGCCCTTATCTGGGAAGAATATTTGGCCGGCACCGGGCGGCACCGGCTCGACATAAATAGCGGCCGCCTCCGCGCTGAGCGCGCCCTGCAGCGCGCAGGGGTGCCCGCCCGCCCGCCTGCCTGCTGCCTGCCTGCTGCCTGCCTGCTGCCTGCCTGCCGCCTGCCTGCCTGCTGCCTGCCTGCTGCCTGCCTGCCGGGAGCCCGTGCCCGGAGGGTCGGAGCGCTGCGGGGGATGCGCGGAGCTGCCGGCGGGTGCTGCTGCGGCCGGTGTCCCCGGGCTCCGGGGGAAGCGCTGGGCAGGCGGCGGGCGCGGGCGCTCCCCGGTCCGTCGGGGACCGCGGGGCAGCGCCGGGAGGTGCTGGCGGTGTGGGAGGGGGCTCTGCGCCGCGCTGAGCGGGTTGCGAAGGGAGCTGGTGGGGTTTTGTGCTGCTGTTGCGTTTGTAATCCTGGGAGCTCTGTTGGAAGTGGTTCTCCAGGGGATGGATCAATAGAAGGCTGCACTGCTTTTGTATGGGAGAAGTAGAAATTAGCGGAGGAAAAGATTCCTTGAGTCCTGCATTTTCCATGGCCATCCTTTGGCTTGAGTCAGTCACTGCTTTGCTTGAAAGGCACTGCCTGTCTCAAAGATAACTTTCCTTTACTTAGCTGGACACAGCTTTTGCCCCCACTCTCGTGCCATCCTGATGTCTTCATCTGTCAGCTTCTACTTTTGAAATGGTCCTGGATGGTTTGTTGGGCAGAACCTGTTGCCCACTGCCCCCATTCTGGGCTGGCTACCCTACTCCTAGGCAGAGGTCCTCTCTCTAGTTGCTTTACATCTTTCCTTGGGTACGGGGCCTTGAGCCAGGAAGGTGCTCAGCCACTTGGCCGAGGTTATTTTTAAGTGTGTATAAAATCCCTTTCTCATGTGTGACCCGCCAGCTCATGCAGGAGTGGAGAATGAATTCCTCATTTCTCATCAACGAGACAAGATTTGTGCCGAGAGGTGGCACCTTCTGACAGACTAGCTGATAGAGCAAATACTGGACAAGCTTTTGAGCATGCAAGCCCTACTTCAGATTATGGTAGTGAGCCCTTCATCTTTTGTTTTCTTGGAAGAAGGAGCTGGGCTGCAACATTAAAGTCAACCACTGTCTTGCTGGCACCACAGTACCCAGAGCCAAATGCCTTTTGCAGTGGTGTAGAAGAGTCTGCATTGTTGTGTCGTATCAGGCTTTGTACCTGTTGCCCGAATGTACCTGCATTTGGGTGTTCCAACAAGCACGCTGCATTGTATACTCGCTGCTGCTTGTTTCAAGGTCTGTGTTTTCCTCCTGGCAGGGCTCTTCCCCCGCCCCAGCATTGCTTTGTTTTCCTGCCTGACTTGTCTTGTTCTTTTCTCCACACATTTCTTAGCTGTGATGGTCTGCTGACTTTTCCCCAGATAATGTTTTTTGCATAATATTGGGAATATGTTGCTGCCTCCCCTCCTGCTTGGTGCATTTGGGAAAGTCAAACAGATGTGGAGACAGGCTGTTATCTCATTACTGATTTCCTTTCCCATGTTTTACTTCTATTCACCCAAAGGACAGTTTATCTTTTCAAGAGATCCTGAATGATCCTTTTCTAAGAAGCGTCTGTCCCCTGTTGCTAGATGTGTAACTCAATCCCCCAGAGTGATGTGCTACTGAATGAAATGTTTGCAGATGAATGGTTTTACTTTTCTGTTTGCTGCTTCACTGTTTTCCAGGCATGTGGAGTTTTTGTGAAAGTCCAGCACAGCTCAAGGGGTGGAGGCTGGGATCTGCTTTCTATGCATTTTCCTCTGTAGTTGACAGCCATTTGCAAATCATGAGCTAGGAAGACTCTTGTCTTCACTTCTCTATTCCAGGCAGGGACTTGTAGTCAAAACATGTTTACTTTGTAATTACCGGACTCTTGGAAGAAATAAGAGATAAAAATTGTGTTCCGTGACTTTGTGTTGCTAAATGGCTGCATGGGTTTTGTCACAGGACCCCAGCACTGCTGGTGGCTCAGCAGTTCTCAAGTCCATCACCAGCTGACAGCAGATCTCTCCTCAGCCAGAGAGGTTGTGGCTTCATATAGCCTATATCTAGAAACACCCCAAAATGGAGATCCCCACCTCCCTGGTGCCCTGTCCCAGAGCTGCATCACCCTCCTGGGAGGGAGTTCTTCCTACTTGGTTATGGTCAATGAGATAAACACGTATCAGAGGCTATCCTGGGTCGGATCAAAGTCTGTCCAGCCCGTGATACTCTGGCTGGCAGCAACCATTAGCAGATGCTCTAGGAGAAGCATGGAAGCAAGGCTACAGCTATGCTTCCCCAGAGCTCTGCCCTGTTGCAGCACTGTGCAGTTTAGTAGCTCTCCCAGCTGGAGGTGGTATCTTAGTTTCTTCAGGCCTTGGAGGATTGTGTGAGGGTCCCACCTCTGTTAAAGGTTTCATTCAGTTTTGGTGCACAGCGTACACCACATGCTCATTGCTGCTGGAACAGTACTGATTTTGCTCCTGTGTTCATTAAGCATGAACCTATCTAGGTCTTACTAGCTACACCTCAATGGCACATTCCACTTTTGTCTCAACCGCTCTAGCAGTGGGGTGGGATCAGGAATATGCAGACAACAGTGTGTTACTAACAGCAATCTGTGCTTTGCTCTGGGTAGTCTGGCAGGGCCTCTGCTTTACAGGAGATCGCCATCACCTGTCAAAGGGTCTGAGGCACTGCTTAGTGCAAGACAGGAGCCTTTCTGCTCCTGTGTTCACATGGCATCCATCAGGTTCAGGCTGCTCCGGGCAGCTAGAGTGTGCCAGAGAAGCAGGAGTCCATCCGAGGGCTAATGTGAGTTCAGGCAAGAAACTCGGATCCCTTTTCAGTGGAGATTGTGTTGGCTGCAAAGTTTCAAGTGGAAGGGTTCAAGTTACAGAGCAGGAACTGAGTGCTCAGTGTCACTAATGACTCAAGTGTGCCCATGCGCTTTTCATAGGGATTAGCTATTAGGCAATTAAGTACACGCCAGGTGCATGAGAAAACTTCACCCCAAATAGGAGAACAAATAACTGTGTTTCCAAGTGTGCACCTTAAAAATATGCAAAGGGGAGGTGCAGCTGGGCCGGTTTGTATTTGGGCTTTGGCAGAGTTTGACCCTATGACATGTTGCCCCGTCACTAAACATCCAGGCTATTTGCAGGATGGCCCTGATAAGAAAGACTACTTGATAAGAGCCAGTGTTGGGTTGTGTGCCTCACAGGCTGCAGGAGGAGGGCCAGGAAGTACAGGCAGTTTGTGAGTATTGGGTTAGGATCTGGATGAGCTGCACCTCCTGGCACACAAGGAGAGGGAAAGGTCCAGGAGATTGCAACCAGTGTAAGGCTTTCTGCAGCACCAGTAGATGAAGGGAGAGGTGATTTTGGTCGAGCACAGAGAGCTTTCCTTAGCGCATGCATGACCTTGGACAACAAGACGTTTGCTGTGGAGCTGTCAAGTGCAAGGACGGGAATGCCAGCTCCAGTGTGAGGATTCCCATGGGAATGAAGCATTGTCATTAGTAAGTGTTGTCTACGCTGTATTTAACTTCATTGCTGTAGGTTTCTGGGTGCTGATAACTTCAGATAGTATTACATGTTTTGCATGGCTGACATGTCATTTAGAGAGGCGGAAGTCACGGTGTGCTTGATAGATCCAAAATGCCTCCTTCCAGATGTTTCTTTTCAAATGTTTTACTAAGGTGAACGTGAATTTCAGTGAGTCTTAGGTTAACAGCCACTGGCTGTGAGGTTTTTCTCAAAGCAGAGGAAATCCACATCTTCCTTGGAGAAATCTGAGGTTCCTGAAGGGACAGCTGATTCCCCATCAGATTTCACTAGGCATCAACTTCTTGCAGGGAGGCTGAGAGTCTTTCAGGTTGATGGCTGCCTTGCCTTGGAGCAGTAAGGATGTGTGCTCAGCTCTGCCTTCTGTATCGGACATGACAGAGCTTCTCACTGTCTGCAGCATCCCCTCTCTTTCCTTGCTCTTCTCACCCAGAGCATGAATGTGCTGGCACTGCCCAGCTCTGCTGTGGAAAGGCTAAGGGATGTAGATACACCTGGTGGGCACAGCTTGCTGAGCAGGGGCTGGGGACAAAACTACCTTGTATGCTCTGTTTTATTGAGAATCATTCAAGATGACGCTTGGCTACTCTGCAAGCTGTGCAAGGGCTTCTCATCTTGAAATAGCTGCAAAGAAAATACTATGATGGTCTCTGGGAGGCCGAGTGACTCACTCTCGTGCTGCAGAAGCAAGGGACTTAGCCAAGGTGACCTTCAGCCATGTCTGAGTTCATGGTGGCTGGGACAGTTTCTTTCAGGGGAAGGCAGCTAAACCCCCTTGTATTCAACCAGAATCAGAATTCAGACTTGAATGACAGCAGTGAGGACTTTGCTTCATCTTTATAAAATGAGTGCAGAAAACAGGAAGTTTTTGTGAAATGTAGAGGATCAACTTGGAGCCCAAGTCCCATCCTGTGTAACCGGGCACTCAGTGGAGGAACCTGGCCAGTTGGACAGCCAGCACATTCTTCTGAGACCTTGTCACAGAAAGTTTACATGGGAAAGGACTTCTGGAGGTTTGCAGTCCAGTCTCCTCCTCTGAGCAAGTCTAGCCCCAGAGGCAGATCAGGTTGCTCAGGACATTGTCCAGATGAGCACCAAATATTCAAGGACAGAGATCCCACCACCTCTCTGGTTCCTGTCCAAGGGCTGTACTACTGTTGCAGCAAGGAGTTTTTCCCTGATGTCCAGTTAGAAGTTCTCTTGCCATAACTTGTTCCCATTGCCCCTTGTCCTTCCCCTGTGCACCTCTGAGGAAAACCTGCTTGTGTCTTCTCTAGAAATCCTTTCCCTTTAGGCAGCGGATGACTGACTGCAATTAAATCGCACTGCAGCCTTTCCCTCTCCTGGCTGAAGAAGTCCAGTTCCCTCTGCTTCTTCTCACATCTTCTGTATCCTACCCTCCTGTCCATCCTGATAGCCTTGGCACTGGAGTCTCTTCAGCTTGTGAAGACTTTTGTTCTGCTGAGGGGCATCAAACTGGATGCAGCATCCAGCTGCAGCATCAGCGGTGCTAAGCAGAGAGGAATACACACCTCTGTGGACCTCCTAGCTAGACGCTTTCTAGTGCAGCTTGGACTGCCCATCTGGTGCACAGTCTGTAGGAAATGTCTTGTAGTTTTAACAAGATGTTTTAGCATCTTGTACATTCAAGGTGGTGATGCAGAAACCCCGCAGACCAACAGCATTTTATGCTGTAGCCTGGATTTGCATTTATGGCTTGTTAAAAAAGATGCTTTCCTCTCTGGCTGAGAAAATGAGGTCAGCCTAAAAAAGAATCTAGAAAAAATGTGCAGGAGACCATTCTGTTACAAGGACTGGCTTTACATGTTTATCTAAACATCTACAGTGACCTGCAAGGCCACTGCTGGACTCTGGTTGTGTCTGCCAGAGAAGGGACCACTGACTCCAGGTGGGACATTTGTATCTGTGCGCTGGGAGGAGAGCATTCCTGTTCCAGCACACCTGCCTTTGACTCTCTCGTGACCAGGATAACTAGTGACAGGAGGCACTCAGTGGTCAAGACTTTGGATGCGTAAGGCTGTGTGATGACACTGGGGGTGGATTCCACTCCTCCTGTGCTTGGCTCTGCTATGCTACTGGGTTTTGTAAAATTCGCATAGACTCACATTTTCAGATGTCGTCTCAGAAGGAGCTGATGTGCATCTTTCCCTCTGTTGTTACTGGATCTAGCCTAAATTTGTTGGCCCTGTCTTGAAACTCCTGGGAACTGGTGATGTTGGGGTGCTCCGTGACTCAAACAGCAGGGTGGCTGTGGAGTCAGGCTCTTGCACGCCAGCACCCAGGTATGCTGTAAGCCCAGGGTTCACGAGCTGTCCCATGAGCTGCAGGACCAGCAGAGACTCAGATTTTGGTGGATAGATGTCCTTCATCCCTACTTCCCCACTGTGTCTGCCTCAGTTCTACCATGTGTAATGGCTTTGCGTTATCCAAATGCCTCTGGTATCCCCCCTTCCTCTAGACCTCCCTGCAAACACCCCAGCTCCCTCCTTCATTCGTTGACGGTCAGCTGAAGGAGATGCCTAGGCTTCTTCCGTGTTACACCTGTGCTGACAGATCCTTTGCACACATGTGCAGCTTGACAAGACATCAGGATTTGAGTCCTGTATGAGGTTTCATTAGAGTTAGCCAGTGGATTTAAGGTTTATCAGAGGACTGAGAAGCCACATAAAAATACAGTCTTCATTGAGAAAACTAACTGGAGCTGATTTCATACAATCACAGAATGGTTTGGGTTGGAAGGGACCTCAAAGATCATCCAGTTCCAACCCCCCTGCCATGGGCAGGGACACCCTCCACTAGACCAGGTTCCCCAAAGCCCCATCCAGCCTGGCCTTGAACACTGCCAGGGCAGGGGCATCCACAACCTCTCTGGGCAACCTGTGCCAGTGCCTCATCACCCTCACAGTAAAGAATTTCTTCCTAATACCTAATCTAAATCTACCCTTCTTCAGTTTAAACCCATTACCCCTTGCCCTATCCCTACATGCCCTTGTAAACAGTCCCTCTCAGGCTTTGTCATAGGCCCCTTTAGGTGCTGGAATTAGGTCTCCTCGGAGCCTTCTCTTCTCCAGGCTGAACAACCCTAACTATCTCAGCCTGAGAGGCTTGCTCCTCTCATATGCACAGCATGCATCTTGGATTTACCACTGGGTGATTCACTGAGGTGTAAGTGCATGCAGAGAAAGTACTTAACTTCTCTTGAGTTTATAGGAAACAGTCACTTGAGGTATATATAGTTTCTCAAAAAAAGCCCTGGTGTTTAAAGTTATGCTACAAGTCAAAGAAAAGAAAAAAGAAATTGTAGCAACTACAGGTAGGTTGGTTGACATTGGTTTATTGTTTTTATACTGTAAAAATAATAGCTCTGAACTTTGACTCAGGTTTATACTTAACCTGAAAAAATTGTGAAAAAATCTCATAAATCAAAACCCTGCATGAGTCCAACAGGAACTGTTCTCGAGCCAGGCTATCCCTCACGAGGTTAACTCCTGCCTCCAGTGCTGCTTGAAACCAGCTTTCATCCTGCATAGCCTTCTGCCTTCAAACTTGGTGGTTTTTCCAAGAACCATTGATACCTATTCTGGTGATATTTGTTGGCTGCCTCCTTATCTCAGAAACCAAGCCCTTGGTCTGCTTTCTTATTTCAAAGCGCTGAAAAAGTTTCCCAGTAGATTTGAGGGTTGCCTGGTGTGGGGGATGTTCATTTCTTCAGCCGTGGCGCTCATCGGTCGCTGCCTTTTGCTGGCGATTTGGTGTAGCGGGTGACTCGGGATGCACCAAGCCCTCGCACGTGCTGCAGTCCCTGTGGCCGTGGAATCGACAGCCCTGTGCCGCATCCTGCTGTGAAACACTGAAATCGGGGTTGGGTTGGGCTGATATAACAGAATTTATCACTGAAAAGCCCTGTATCTTCACTGAGGTTAGTTGCGCTTCCTCTCCGTGTACGTACGAAGAGTAAAGGGTGTTTGTAATTTCCTGCTGTTAGCACATTGGCGCACGTGGGAGTTTGTGCAGTTAAAGGCTGGGCTTCCCAGCACGAGCATGCGCGAGGCTGCCGTCGCGCCACGTTACGCAGTGCCCTGGGGAAATCAGTCTCTATGTTTTCTCTATGACATTTTTGTGTTTTCCTGGAATTTGGCTTGCTCGCTGCTGTTTCTGTCGCTTTACCCGGTTCTGCTTTCTCATGTGTTCTTTTTCCCTGGGGTTGTCAGAGCATTGAGGGATGATCCTGCAGATCCTCCGACTTGGCGATACCTGTGCTGCTCCACAGCCTTCCCTGAGCAGCGCGTTGCAGCCTGAGCCCATTGCTGCCGTGCTCCCGCCCTCCCTGTCTGCCCGCCTGAGGAGCACGAACATATCCCTGTGCCTGCTCTCGGCCACGGACAGGACACTGGTCCGGCGAGGGCCACCTTCCCCGGGTCTCGGCTGGTTCCCTGTGCGGAGATCGGTGCTGTTCTTGGGTTTCAGTGCCCCAAAAAGGGCACGGTGCTGCAGCGGGGCCGTGCGGGTGTAGAGCAGCGAGGGGAGTATTTCCAGTGTCACACAGGAGGCTTTTCATTTTCACTCGTTCTACAGCATCCATTTGTTTGTTCACTGGTTTTCAGAAAGAAACTATTCCATCCCCCTCATAATCACAAATGTTGCCTTTTTTGTTGTTGTTTTGTTTTCCTGTGTTCCTGATAGGAACAGTCTTACCTGTGGATGACCTATGATGTACATGCATCTCCCATCTGATTTCATTTTTCTCCTTGAATGTTTTTATTGGTCTTCATGCGTACCAATTAGTATGCTCTTCAGACTTACCAAGCACCGGTGTTTGGGCTGTGTTCTAACGTGTCTGATAAATATTTGGACAATGAGACCTAGTACCTTGCTATCTTGGTAGTCAATATGAATTTCTGTTTTTTGAGGACTTAAAGTTGTAGTAGTGTCAGACCTGTGCAGCTTCTGCATATTACATATATATTTTGTTGTGATGCTTCCTTTGTTGATTGAATGAAAAGTGTCTTGGTAGGCTAATGACAAATAGCAAGAAATCAAAGCTGTCATCTTAGGAAGGCATTGAGAATAGATTTGATGGAGCAGATTTGTGGTGAATTAGGGTTACCTCTTTCCTGAATGTCCAGAAGTGTGTGGATTTAAAATTTGACTATAATAATTGCAGTTGTGTTGGAGGATCTCGTAACTTTTTTTGGAGTGCGGGTGTGTGTGGGAACCTTTGTTAAACCATGCTTGAACCCTAGCATGGATCAGGGCGAGCTGTTTGTGGAGGTGGGTGTTTCAGCACGTTGTATAAATGAAAACAATGACATTTAGGCAGAATTTATTTGCTTGCTTTTTTTTGGCAGCCCTCTTGCCATTTACAGCAGACTGACTATCGGCTTTTTCTCCCAGCACTCATTAGCAAGATAGGGTGGAAGAGGCCTGGGATGTGGAGATAAGGGAGAGCCAGTGAACGTACTGGTCCTGGAGGCTGCGCTGGAGGATGCGATGCTAAACCTGCGCAGCTTGTTCGGCGGGCCAGGGAGCGGTACCGCACATCCTGCTGCCACGGGCATGGTTCGCCCTCCCGATGCGCTCTCCGTGGGAGCTGCGCGAGTCGTTGGCACCGTCCGGCCGCACCGCGAGGCTGTGAGGGCACTGTCCCCTCCCGGCAGCTCTGCTTGGGGTACGCAGCAAACAGAATCCTCCCCGCGGGGATTTCAGCTGTGTTTCAGCAGGCTCTGCACCTGTCCTCAACCCTCAAGGCCTTTGCTATATGCAGCCCTGGCTTCATATCACTGCAAGATGCTTTGAAACCTGGAGTGCTTTCCAGAAGCATTGCCTGTGCGCGCTGACATCCGACATCTGTCCTGCCCTTCGCCTCTCGGTGCTGACAGTCTCCGTCCTTCTGGCGGGAGGCGACAAGGTCAGCCCTGCAGAGCTTGGGCTCTGCTCCCGGCTGAGCCGCTACCCCGATGGCTAGGAAGGGGCCTCTGGGAGTAGTCATCCCAAGATGGAGATTGCCATGTGCGTGGCAGGTGTGGGTATTTTAAGCCGTTACAGTGACTTTAGCACCCTGGGGTGGGTTATTCTCTGCCTTCCTGACTGGTCTTAGCTGCAGCTCCTTCCGCAGCAGAATACTCAAAACTAAAAATTGAATCTGAAATAAAGACTAGTCATGGTTCATACACTTCAGACTAAGGTTGCAGTGGCACGGCACATCTCCAGGTCCAGGCTGCTTTTCTAGGATTTTCTGCATCAGAGTAATAATAATTGCTCTAACAACAAGTGTTTGTTCATGAGTAATTGTGATAAACGTTCTCCTTTTTTCTATGCTGACCGGAAGGGCAGCCTTGCTGGGGCTGAGCAGGCTCTTAGCCTGACCAGTGCATGGTTGTGCAGCTGCAGCCCATCGATCTCACGGTTTAAGGTGCCTTGCACTGCCTGCCGCAGGGGATGGGTAAAGCACAGGAGTGCTGGGGTCCCCACCGCCTCGCTGAGCCAAACCCACCGGCCCCATAGCCACTGCTTCCTCCTGCACCCTCCTGGTGCCCACAGGTTGACCATTGCTGTGCAGAAACAAACCATTGCGGTGAAAAGCTGGTTTTCACCTGCTCAGCTCCCGGCTGTGGGAGCCTGGGGGGCTGTTCCTGCCATCGAGGAGGTACTGTCTGCTGGCACTCCACCTCCGAAGTGGCGAGTGGCAGGAATGCGAGTGATGCAGGAATTGCCATCACACCAGTGGGAAA
The DNA here is from genome assembly GCA_013400195.1 of Aramus guarauna. Taxonomy (NCBI): domain Eukaryota; kingdom Metazoa; phylum Chordata; class Aves; order Gruiformes; family Aramidae; genus Aramus; species Aramus guarauna. The sequence goes on from VXBL01005811.1 coordinate 52,558, forward strand.
CTGAACGTCTGACCAGATGACAGCTCTAAATTTAAGGGCTTGCTGTTGAGCCATGTGTGCGTTAATGTGCCCTTTTGTGACCAAGCTAAAGATAATTTTCCTGTCTGGAACAGCAGCTGTGTCGTAACTTGTACGAAGAGACTTCTCCGGTAATGAAGAGCGATCACAAGAGCGTGATCTGCCCTGAGTGGATGAGCAAAGCTGGAGAGATGTGACTTGGAGTAGGGCTCTGATGCTCCACGGAAGCTGAAAAGAGAGAATAGCAAAACTTATTTTAAACTGTAGGAAAAGCCACTTTAAATTATCTAGAGTTCAATATTCTCCGCAAAAATTGAGCCAAAGAAATGTAAACATACAGACAGTGTGTGGAACAGAAGGAAACTTTCAGCAAAAAAGCAGAGTTGGACACACTCTTGTGTGTTGTAGTGAGCATATTTTTAACCCACCTGCATATTTTAAATAAGCTGACCTTCGTAGAAGGACTACTACAGTCTTTTAGAGCTGGCAGAGGTCCAGTTACATGCATGTGATTGTGTATGGCATTTTATATCAGGAGGCATGGGAGAAACCCCTGGGTCAGCAGGGATTATCCAGATAGGTCATTTAGTACGTTACTCCAACTTCTGTGCTTGAAGGGTTGGTTTGGGCGTGCAGTAACGCTCAGATCAGCTGCTTAGCTTGCAGCAGTGCAAACACGTGTTGTCTCAGGGAAGGTGGGTCACCAAACAGCACGTTTAACTGGCAGCCTCCTGAACACGAGTGGATAATACTTCCTGATCTCCTTGTGGCTTTCAGACATGGGAAGGAGGGCCGTGCACTGTAGCCTCGTGAAGGTTTGCCGGGCACAGAAGTACTCGGTGATGCTACAAGTCTGTTTCCTCACCTGGTGACAACATTATCTGGAGTGCCATGTGCAGGGAGGTGTTCCTGGGGGCTCGTAAGGGCATGAGAGCTGCAGACTTTGACTTGTGGTTTATTGTCCTTCATGGAAATAAACGCCTAGCACACTTGGTTAACGTCTAGCATTGCTTGGAGAGAGGCATCTCTAGCCAGAGTCCTGTACCAAGTACTTCTTCAGTGCTGCCCTGCAGGTCCATGATGGGGCAATGTGCTTCTGAAGTTGTGCCGCTCTGATGACCATGGGCCATTACTTGCATGTAGGATATGGATGGAGGGGCTCTGAGCGATCTGGCCTGGCTTTGAAGCCAGCAGTGCTTTAAGCATAAATCTTCTGCAACTCCATGGTATTCAGCATTCCTCAACCCGCTGGGCTGCAGTGTCATGTTTCATGTATTCAGTGTTACGCTTCTTGTTTTCATTTCAGGTCCTGTTTCGGCATAAAAGTGAGATTCACAAGAGTCCTCTAAGATGTCTTACCGAAAGGAGCTAGAAAAATACCGAGACCTGGATGAAGACAAGATCCTTGGAGCTCTGACAGAGGAGGAGCTCAGGAAGTTAGAGAATGAACTGGAAGAGCTGGATCCAGATGTAAGTCACTTTTACACGAGATTTGCTAGGTGGTAGGTCTCAGTAGTTGTGGGGGAATGGGCTTCGTTAGTAATCTGTATTTAAGTGGGACCCTTTGCAGAGCCTGTACTCAGTGCAAGGGTGGAAGAGACTGTCCACAGATGAGCAGAAGCAGTTTTGCAATTGAAAGCACAGGCTGCATGTGGCACTTTGTTTCTGTGATATTCCCCGGCCCTGGCGTGTGGTCTGGTGTGACAAACACTGTGACTTGCAGCACAAATGTGAGCCGGTGCTATTGCAGGGCAGTAAACCTGTGGAAGCTGGATCTCTGCTTCTGCTCAGGCCACCCTGGAGGGAATGTTTTGGGTTTTGTGGGTTGTTTGGGTTCTTTTTTTCTTTCATAACAAACTTCAAATGGTCTCTATTTTCCTCCACTGGGGCAGAAATCCAAATCCTGGAGTTCTGCAAAATGGGACAATTGCATTTTAGCAACCTCCCAGCATCAGCAGGAGCTGTGCATATGCAAACACTGGGCCTGCTGGTGCCAAGCAATGAAAGCTTTTTGGAGGCAACAGTGTCCTGTGGCCCTAGCAGGGAATGTGCAGAGCCAACTGGCAGGCCTCTGGGTTATGGCAATGTTAGATGATGAGGCTGGGCACCGCCAAGTGAGAAATTGTTCCTGCAACGTGCAGTTAGTGTTTCTGAGGGAAATGATGGGCAGTGGAGATTGCATCATCAGTATTTTTAATTGCAACACAGGAAAGTAATTAAGAGGTGGCAGGCTAGCTCCTGGGATTAAGTGTATGGGCTGGTTACAGCTGCCTTGGAAGATACAGAGTCAGGCAGCATTCTGTGAAAGATGCAGAAAGGTAAAATAATCGCGAACATCTGCCAGTACAGGTGTAGCCTGAGCACAGGAGGTGAAGCATGAAGATTGCATGGTCACCTCTCACAGCATGCAGCCGGAGGAAGCGAGCTGTTTCCTATGCCTCCCTGCTAGTGCATTAGCACAGGTCTCCTCTGTTGCCCTCCAAGGTTGCCGAAGTCTAATTGTTCCCTATTAGTCATTTTCCTTCCCAGGCTTTTCACTGATACAGATTGAAACTATAATGAACTATTTCTATTAGGCAGGCATGGAAAAATCAGCGTGTTGTTCAAAATCACCTTGGATGTCTTAAAAAGTAAATGTTGACTTCCATCCAGCAAAGCTTTAAAGAACATGCTTAGTGTCAAATCTGGGAATAGTCTTACTTACTGCATTAAGGCTGTTCTATATTTAAATATAAGCAGGTGCTTACGTGCCGTATGTGTCAGGCACAAACCAGCTTCCCATGGTGGCCAATGTGACTGAGTAATGAGGCGGTTTGAAAAAGGGCTGAGGTTCGCAGGGGTTTTGTCCTGCAATGGAGTGACCTTCTCCGCGAGACCCTGCCTGTAGTTTTGTGATGGATCACGCAAGGCAGAAGAGACCACTGCAGCTCTTTGGTCTGATCTGTGAAAGACCATGGGATTTCCCTGAACTGGTTCTTGTTGGGACACGTGGGGCACAGGGGCACTTGGACAGACACCTACAGGGTGGAGAAGATCTGTGGAGCTGAGTGCCTGGGTTCTGGTGCTGGAACTGTTGCAAGGAGGTGGCAGAAGTGGTGAGGGTGTGGGAAGAGGCTAGGAGGAGCAGGAGGTGATGAATGAGAGCCCCCGAGAAACAGCTGGAGCTGCTGTTGTAGAGAAACATCCACCTCACAGCACGGAGATCTTGTAGTGGAGCCAGCTTTTGAAACTGGATGGGGGAGGGAGCATCATGTGTCTTAGGTGATGTGGAAGTCAGTGGGGTTGGATGGATGTCTCCTTTGACACAAGGAGAAGCAAATTGTCCAGCAATGTGGAAGAAAGACAGTGCAATGAGGAAAGTGGAGAGGGGAGAGCGTTTGATGGATGGGGATCGTGGCCTGAAGAGATAACCCATGTTTCTCCCCTCTGTGCCTAGAACGCACTGCTGCCGGCGGGGCTCAGGCAGCGGGATCAGACGCAAAAGCCACCAACCGGCCCATTCAAAAGGGAGGAACTCATGGCCCACCTAGAAAAGCAGGCAAAGGACGTTAAAGACAGAGAAGACTTGGTTCCTTTCACGGGTGAAAAGAGAGGTATGGTCATCCTTTGTGCACACTGAGTGTGTTACGATGAAGGCACAGTGGGTGCACAGCAGAAGAGCTGTATCTGACCCATGCTGCTTAAGCATGACTTCATTCTGATGCCATTGGGGTGGTGGATCTGTTCTCTCTGCTGTCTAGCCCCAGCCCAGGCTGGCCACTAAACTGGAATGTGCCCAAGAGGTCCATGCGCTTGCTGATTTGGGTACCACCTGATACGTTGTTAAGTGATGGGCAGAGGCTGTACCATTGTGCAGCTTCTTTCCATGCCCATACCACTGCAGCTGTACCAAACTCTGGGGAAGACATCATCATCTGTCCTCTCCTGTTCCTCCTCTGTCCTGTCCTCCTGGGAGCTCTGCAGGCTGCACTCTGTCTTCTACCGTTGCCTTTCATGCTCTGTCCCTACGCTCTGAACTTCGTCTTGGTATGGAGAAACTCCACAGCTCCTTTCAGCTGTGATGATCCCAACAGTTTACGTCAAGTCTTTGTCACCTCTTGACAACCCCGGGCTCATTTACCCCTCTCCTGCAACTGGCATGTTTCTGTCTTCCTGCACTGTACCCTGCTGTGGCTGCTGCACCGCTGCTCTGCATGGCCCTGGTGCCTGTGAGCAAGGGCTTTGCTCTGCCTTTTCTGTTTCCTCTTCTTCCAGCATCTTTTTCTGTTCTCCTGGGACATGTCTCATTATCCAAAGGACTTTCCTGCTCCCATTAGCACTCTGAATATGACCTGACATGGAAGGAGGTCCAATTGGTCCTTGCCTCTGGGTTCCAGGAGCTTCTCAGCAGCTTTCTTCTGCTGTTGTGTCTCCCTCTGTACCTTGGTTCCCCTGCAACAAAAGATTTGGTTGCCCTGTGTCAGAAAAGCAGTGCGGGAAAATGTGGGCATGTGAGCATTTTTCCCAATTGAGGTCTTTCTCAAAGCTGCCTTCCTACTGATCCACGTGCCTCTCTGAGAAGAGCTCGTGTTATATCTGTCTATTTAATAAAACTTGAGGTGGTATTTTTAGAAAAAAAAAAAGAGTTCTCCCTGAAAGGAGTAAATGAAAAAAAGTAAATTGAGTGCTATCAGGAAGAGCAATTTAGCAACTTCAAACGTAGCCCAGCCCAGGGTTGGCTACCTGCCTGGCTAGCACAGCAGGTAGTAGCAGTGCTCTGCAGGAGGCGGAGGTATTTCAGTCATTCTGAGTCTTCAGCTTCTGGTCTCAGATAATCATATTTCAATCTGATGTGTTCTCAAACACATTAAACATATTTTCACTTGTAACACGCTGTTGAGTGAAGACACTACTTAAATTGACTGCGAGCCAGAGATGTTAAATTACATATTCACAGTTGTGGCAGAGCTGGAAATAAATCACTGCGTTCGCAGTTCAGAGGGTAATTTATTAGTTTGCCATGGGAAGTGCTCTCCTGGCTGTGCTGCTCGATGGAGTAGGAGTTGGTGTGTGCATACATGCTGTATTATGGTATATAATGCTGTGTTGCATGCACCATTTAATTTAAAGTTCAAACTTGTAATAAAGCATGACTGAGATATGAAGCTTTCTAAAAATAAAACCTAGGAGTTTCAATGACACTGAGATGTCAAAAGGAGTTACACTGTGCGACAGCAGAATTAAGTTTGCCCTGTTTTTCCTATTCCCTGCTGAACGGACCAGATGGTGCGTACAGTTTGCTGAGCCATATGTCCGGTGGGACAACGGTTCTGGGTCTCCACACCAAGCCAGAGCTGAGGGGACCAGACATTTTGCTGCAGACTGCCCAGAAGATGCTTGGCCATGCAGGCACACGTGACGCTCTGCCTATTTTTGCGAGAGCAGCTGTGTCCCAGGAGGCAGATTCCTACCCTTTTCGTCAGGGAGGCGGTGTGCAGGCAGGAGATGGGCTGTTTTGCAAAAGGCAGTTTATAGCAGCTTCCATTTCGTACCGGGGGAGCCCGAAGCACAGTTGCTTCTTCCTTGGGGCTAAATTTAGCTGCTTCTGTTTCTGCACATCCCTGAGCAGCAGGATCTTTGTTTCTGCCCTTTGGTGCCACTGACTCTGGTTTCAGAGGGGGACAAAAATAGCCCTGGCTGGCATGCCAGGCCGAGAGTTTTGCACTCGCTGTTGCTCTGCAGCGATCCTGGACTATTTCAGGGGAGGGGACTGCTCTGAAATGCTCTGGGATCCCTCCTCCTTCTCCTCCTCCCATCCCGCAGCAGCGCTGGGTTTACCCAAGAGACTGTTGCCTGCCATGGTGTGTTAAAACACCACAAGCCTCTCTTTCCTTTGGTGGCAGGGGTGGTCACAGGTAGGTGCCCTGTTGTGACACCTCAGACCTGACCCGTTCAGCGTCCCCAGAGAGATCTGCCCCCCCCACCCCCCCATTGGCACTGCGAGCAGTCAGGAGCTGGGAGCAGCCCTGCAGTGCCACGAACCCTGTCTGCTGCCCCACGCCTCCCTGGGACGCAGCCGACTCCAGCAAAGGGCCATGGCTTGCCTGCTGATATCCCGGGCAATGGGATGGGGGAGTGCCGTGGAGCCCACGGCATTCGGAGCTGGACGGGAGCTGCGTGACCTGCTGCATGGCCCCTTGTCCATGCGGGCAGCCCCCATTAGGAAAAGGCCACAAGCGAGCGGCTGAGGTGGCAGCTTTGCCTTACCAGCTGTACCTGTTGCTTTGCACCTCTGACTGGTAGGGAGAAGGTCTGTTCCTTGGCTTGTTGCTGTCCCAGGAGACAGAGCACGGAGGTGTCCATCTGGCATGCCCTCTGTGTCTTTCCCCCCTGCCCTACTGTCCTCTGCAGCAAGGTTGAGCCATATCAGCTGCCTTAAGCCTGCTCCTCCTTGCATCCCGTGTGCTCACTGGATGACCAACTGCTCTCCCTGCCTGCTGCCAGGCTCCCTCCACCACCTCCTTTCCATCCTCTTTTGACTAACATGCTATCTGCCCTGCCACCGTGCATTTGGAGTTAGCAACAGGAGCTGTCTCAGTGGCAGGAGGGGTCCTGCACAGTGCTGGATCCCGGCCACTGGCCTCTCTTGGTCCATGTTGGTGCTGGCAAATCTCCATCCCTTTTATGCAGCCTTCAAAGAAGGGTCAGGCTGTGCGTGGCTTTCTGATTGCTGCGCATCGAACAGTCATCACCCTCTACAAATGTACTATTGGGCTTTTGTAGATACAGCCCTCGGCGCTGGTGAAGGAGTCCAGCTCCTCGGGTGGAGATGTCAGGAAGGTGCCTCCTGGCTCACATTGCAGCAGGACTCAGACCGAGCTAATGGGAAGGGATTCAGTGTCTCCTCTGATTTTTCTCTAGGTCCTTCTGCCCCCTCTGTCCTTTGCACTGTGCAAATCTCGCCCCACGGAAATGCATCTGCACAGCTAGTTGTGAAACAGGTGCTATAGCTATGCTGAGAGTGACCTCACTGTTCATTTATAGGAAAAGCTTGGATCCCCAAGCAGAAGCCGATGGATCCTGTTTTGGAAAGTGTGACTCTGGAGCCGGAACTGGAGGAAGCCCTTGCTAATGCCTCTGATGCAGAGCTCTGTGACATTGCTGGTAAAATAGTTTCACATGAATTGGGGGGTTCAGGTTGTTCAACTACGGGTTTCTTTTTGTTTGTTCTTTTGTTGAGAAATGAGCTATTGAGCTTTTTGCTGTTTATCTGAAGGCTGTCAGTTTTGACAGGATTTCTTTCTTTGTTAAAAAAGAAGTGTATATTTAAAGTTACTCTCAGCCCATGTGATTTCATCAGGAGCATGGACCAAAGCTGAGAAGGAGGATTTATCAAGGGAACAGAGTGTGCTGTTTGATCTCTTCTCCTGTCTCTACCTCTGAATCTTGCAAATTGCAGCCTGTCGCCTTCAAGAACACAGATTTCTTCAAGCCAGACCTCTAGGAAACAATCAAGCAGGCCCAGTGAGAATGTGCATTTCTTGTGCAACCTATTAAAGGAGCTGTCAGGGCAGAGCAGTCTTCCAACGGACACTCAAGGCTGCTGTTTGCTAAAGAGCTTTTCCAACACATTTTACAGCTACGGATTTCTTGCGTTTTGTGTGGTTGGTTGGTTTTGTCACTGTTAGCTCAGGGGTGGGGGAATCATGCAGTAAAAGGTCGGTGTACTTCACCACAGCTGAGAAGCAGGTTGGAATGCACAGCAAGCTGGAGAGGGGGACAGAGCGATTGCAGGTGCTGTGCAAGCCCCGACAGCGTGCTCTTCGCCAGGCTGAACCAGCCTGGACGGTCGCGGTCCCAGTCTGAGGGGTTTGTGCCTCCACACGAGGTAAGTTCAAGCAGTGACCCATTGCTGCTTTTCAGGCAGCGCTGTCTGAGTGCAGGCGACCCCCTGCAAGCCTCATTGCTCTGCCACTTTAGAGATGACAATATTGGTACCTTGCTGAAGCCAGTAGCATGGACTTAGCTTTGTGACTGGGATAGGATATGCCTTGGCCAACGGAGCATATGAACACCCCCTTGGTGCTTTACCAAGCTCGTATGTCCCGGCTGGTCTAGAGTTGATGAATTTCAGTGCTACTGGCTGCTGCTTCCAGTTCTGTCTCCTTCAGACTTCCATACTCCCTAGCAGTATCCTCCTTGCCAAAAGTCTGTAAGATAGCCTTCAGAAAAAACATACCAATTAGACATCTTCTACATAATAATATCATATTCTGGCTTATAAATGTGTTTCTGCGTTAAGGCTTCCAACATACGTGCCCTGGCCAAGCACTATATCTTTGGGTTTTGCTTTTTTACTGCACACCTAGAGTCCTATAAAGCTCTATCCTATAAAACCTGCCTTTCTAAGCTCCAGATCTGTGCAGCAATAATTTTCACAGAGAAATGCTGTTCAGGGCAGCTTGGTCTGCAATTGTTGGGAGAATACACTTGAAGTGGCAGCAGGAGAACTGATGTGATACAAGCTGTGTTGAAATCTCAATATTGACAGTGACAGCGTTGCTTTTCCAAGTTTGCTAGGGCTGTGAAGCAGCTCCTGCCTGTTTAGCAGGGCTCGTTGTCAGCCATGGTGTACTGCATCCATTCCTTGGCAGGGCCAGCAGGATAGCTCTTATGGGTGGCTCCCAACAAGTCCTGGAAGGACTCCCATGCCTTTGGTCAGCTGGGGGAGGCAGAAATGGGATGCCTTTGTGCTGCTTGAGTTCCTTTGGATGATACACATTAAGCACCAGACTTACAAACAGCGGGTCCCTCTTGTCTACCTGCACAAACTCTAGCACCAAAAACCCCTGCATGGTCATAACAGCAGATCCTTCCCTCTGTCAGCAGTCCAGATATCACAGACCTGGCTGGTGGAGAGATTTTGTTGTCAGAGTAAGCTGTGTTTGGGGTGTGTCTGGGTCCTCAAAACGCTGAGCCTGCAAATTACTTTTCCGAGCTGTGTTGCACTCCTGAAAATTTCAGCTGTGAGTACGTGGCAGAGAGGAGGGACGGCTAAAATATGAACAAGCAAACTCAAAGTGCCCAACCTCAGTCAGACTTTCAGACAGAGACTGCTCGGCTCTGTGCAATCCAACCTGGGGATGTGCACATGCAGGGGGTGAGGAAGGGGATGATGGTGGTTTTCATTGGCACCCCTTGCTCAGGGTGTCCTGCCCATGCAACCCAGACCTGGTGGTGAGCTGTGACCATAACAGATGCCATTCATGTGATGGGCCTCAGGGATGGCCTTCTCCTGCAACTCCCAGCCCTTCCTGGCCAAAGCACCGAGCAAATGGTGAGGGGCTGGTGCCAACCAAGCCTAAGAGGAGCAGCTCATGGGAAAGCAAAGTGCCTTTGCGGTGGCATGCTTGAATTTGAGGGAGGGATTTGTCCTTTATTTATTTTAACCACTGTGCCCATCCAGAAGAGATTTGTTCAAATGTGTCTGTTTCTAACAAGTATTCACGTGTCTGCATTTTTCTTTAGAAAGTCATACAGTTTCTTGATTTAAAAACCAGTTTATTTTCAAACATGAACTTTCTGTGAGTAGTAGCAGGGTTATTTTTATAAACAGAATCTTTCCCCAAATGTTTCTAATCCATTGACTTCCCACTGCTCATTTGCAGCTGGCAAGAATGTCAGCAGATTCCCCTGGGCATGTTTCAATGTGCATTTGCATATTGGTTTTGCAGTCATGAGCCTGAGATACACAAATTGGCAGAAGTTTGGCTTTTGGGCTCTTACAGTCTTTGAATTTTCATCGCTTTCTACATTACGACCAAGCCAGCAGAGCTTAAGCTTCTCACAGTGTTCACTTCCAAACGTACAAAGATCAATTCAAAGCATACCACCACCACCACCTGCCCTGCTTCTTGTTGAATAAGAACATGATGTTGCCACGCTTCGGATGACAGTCACCTCGTGTGTTGCTGCCTGAGGGGTCGGTTTGATTTTGCCTGGGGCACAGCTCATCTCAAAAACTGGACTGTCGCAGTGTGTGGCACATGCCCAGGTGAGCAAGGGTGATGAGGATGTGCACGCTCCTGCTGGACTGGACCCCTTAGATTAAATCCTACCAAGGGCATTTTTTTTGTGTGTTTTATTGTCTTCCCCTTGCTATTTTTGCGTGATGCTGAATCAAGTTGGCTACTGGGAAGCCTTGGCTGTTTCTTTGTTTGTTGTCTGCAAGATGATGTTCCTCTTCTATGAATCATGCTACTTTGGAATAAACAAGGGAGACATCTGAGCGCTGTTGTGTATTTATGACAGCCATAGTGCTTGGTCCCACCTTTGTATGTTTTGTGCTTGCACAGGGAAAAGTAACCTGCTACGGACCCCCATCCTGGGCAGCACAGCATGTATGCGTCTTTTCCTGACTTTGGAGCCTGCAATAACTCAAGTTGTGTTCTCCTTTTCTTTTTCTGTAGCCATCCTTGGCATGCACACCCTGATGAGTAATCAGCAGTACTATGAAGCACTGGGGAGCAGCACCATCGTGAACAAAGAAGGGCTCAACAGTAAGTGATTTGGAGTGTTAGCAGGCTGCAGTGTTTGTCTTTGAAGCTGCTAGTGGAGACAAAGTGGAAATTATTTTTAGGCTGAAGGTTGGAGCCGTGAATGTCAGAGCATCCTGTGGTTGCTGGGGCTGTCTCTGGTGCATCCTTGCCCTGTGCAAGCCAGCGCAGTCTCAGCCGCTGTCCTGGCACCATCTGGCAGCTAGCACAGCCCAGGGAACAGCCCCACACGGGCAGTGTGCCCTCCGTCATCCAGTTTTGGACACTGAGAGCGCGTGGCAGCAGGCACCAGCTGGCCTGTGCTGGTTGGCCCCAGTGCCGGGCAGCGTTTCTGGACGCACGTGAGCCTAGGTGGAGCTGAGGAGTGCTTGTTCAGTCTCTCGTCTTGTGTCTGTTTGCCAGGCTGTGCTTCTCCCTCCCAATGCTGCTTCTGGAAGAGGGGTAACACACCTGAAGAGATCATGCTGCTGCTCAGGGTGCTTTCAGTTTCACATGTCTTGCTTTGCAGGTGTGATTAAGCCCACACAGTACAAACCAGTTCCTGATGAGGAACCAAACTCAACGGATGTGGAGGAAACTCTGAAACGAATACAAAGCAATGATCCTGACCTTGAGGAAGTCAACCTTAACAATATTATGGTATTTGCTCCTTTCTACTCTCCTCTCTTAATAATAGGCCCAGATATTTGATACGCAGAAGGCAGAGACCAAGTCTGTTTTGCTGCAGAGAGTAATAACATAACTCTGTCTGTAGCCAGACAAGAAACACCAATCTTCCTGTCTCCGTGTTGGGGTTGTTACCTGCTGTGGGACAACAGTGTGGGAATGGTAGCAGTAGGACTCCTGTAGACGCCTGGAAAAGCAGAGCTGTATTGAGGGTAGTATGGGAGACCCATCTCCAGCCTGTCTGAAGATGGGTGGTTTAGGATGCCGTAATGGTTTAGTCAGGCATATTTGGTGGAAGGGAAGGTAAAATGGCGGGGGGAAAAAGGCTTCATTTGCCATGAAAACAGGAAAAAACCTCCTTTCTTGCAGGTAGCCCTGTCCATCTCCCACCCACCCCTTCTGTGGGACTCCTTTACGTCTTGCAGAAAGCAAATCAGGACACAGCACTACTTCTTATGTTGCCTCTGGAACACATACACATACTAAAAATCACAGTTTCCATCTGTCCTTCCTGACTCCAGGACCCCCATCTCATGGGGTCTGTTGAATGATGACATACTCCAATAGCAAGAACGTGGTTAACTGCACATGCACGTTAAAAACACCTGCACCTTTCTATAACAAAAAGATTTTTACTTTCACATATTCGATGCTGGGTAGTGACCCGGAATGTCCCTTGAGGACACCAAGCTGAAGATCTGGCAGGCAGACGCTTTTTCTGTGTGTTGGACTCATGACTTTGGGACATGGTTTGGAGAACTGGGGGGGTGGCGGAGGAGATGGTAAGCTGCTGGGCTCTGTGTTATGGCTCTGCAGATGGCTTTGACTACCGATGATCCCGCGTGGTGGGATCCAAATGATGTGACAAGAAGTCCAAGCTGAACGATACCACTTAAAATCTTAGGTGAAAATTTGTGCATCTGAAAAGGTTATCTAAAGTGCTTGATTAAGTGAAAAACTCTCCTTTGTAGGAACTCGGAAGAAGAAGCATGGGTTTGTTTTCTGGGCTGAGAACTAGCATGGCAAATGGTAGCCTTAAAGATGTTGTATAAAGCAGTCAGAAGTGTCTGTGGTTTGTACTACAAGGAGATCATTTCAAGTCTTTCTGGATTAGGCCCTGTAGGTAGAAATTTTCCTGAACATGACATGAATGTTGCTCAGTGCTGTCCTTTGTATTAAAAACCGCAGGAGCAGTGCTTTGTAGGCTCATGGATCCTAGTTACGTACATCCCCACAACGCCTGCGTTCATGAGTAGCTGAGTTTCTGGGCAATTAAATTAAACAGCAGAGACGTTGTAGCTTCAAATCAAGGCAGCGAGCTATCAGCAGAGAGGGAAATAGGATGAAGACATTGCCGTGCTCCTTAGGCAAGAGAACTTGTAAAAACATTTATCCACCCCTTCCCATATAACTTTAGCGCATTTGGTGATTTGACCTTGATAAGAAATTTAAAGTGTCATGTAAATGTATTGATACTCCTTCATACAGGTGATGGCCTAACACAGGTTTTCTGCATTTCTTTTCACAGAATATTCCCATACCAACTCTAAAAGCTTTCGCAGAGGCACTGAAAAATAACACCTACGTGAAGAAGTTCAGTATAGTTGGGACACGGAGCAACGATCCTGTTGCTTTTGTAAGTACTGTCAGCTCATCATCGTAAAGTTGTGACAGGAGCTGTTCTTGGGTAAGGTATTTTCGGAATACTGACTGACTGCTTTTGCACCTTACGGTGTGTTTGGCGTGTTCTACACCTCTGGAGTTAGGTGCAGGTGCTTCAGTTTCAGGAGCGCTAGTGAAAGCCAGTGATAGACAGGCTTTGGTTCCTTCGCTTCTTTTTTCAGCTGTGGAAATCTCAGGACATGATGCTTTAGTCCCATTTGGTCCCATATTCATCCTCAAGGATCTCCTGGAAAAGGAGCAGGAGACAAGAACTGACTTCCTAGTGGCGTTTTATAAAAGCAGTTTATCTCTCTTGATTTATCGTACATCAGGGCCACCCTGTTTGTTTCTGTTGGTACAAAGTGGCACGCTACTGTGTGCACACTCGTCCCTCCCCTTGCACATCCAGTCCAGCTCTTTCATGTATTCCTTTGCACAGACCTGTGCAGAAGCAGGACTCTGCATTTCTTATGCGTGGCCTGTGTGGGTGATAAAGGGTGTTGCTGGCTGCTGCGAGCGGTGTTAAATATCCGTGGGGACGCAGAGAGGTGCTGAGCGTTCTGCCTGGCCCTCAGGCTACCTTCCACACCACATCCTTGCACACTCCTCCAGCACCATTGCAGCCAATTTTTACTGTTTTTCAGCCAGGCTGGCCCTTCCTACCTCCACCCGCACATGGGCACACCCCTTTCCTGTTAGAAAAAAACCCAACTTTTCGGTGGGTGAGTACAGCCCTCACATTATTTCAGGCACTCTGGACTGGGGAAGAAGCCTGTGCGGGCAGCACCGGTGCTGTTTCAGGGCCTGTGGAGCCCGGTGCAGGGCTAGGGGAGCTGTGGAGCCAAGCGCTGCGTGAGCGGGTGCAGGTCAGCCCTGCCATTTGGGCATCACCTTCTGGTCCTTCTGTTCCATGACGTAGACGGGTCCTTTTGTGTGGCTTATGAAATGAGATCATCATATCAGAGTGCTTCTTGCTGAGGGAAGCAAAAGTGATTAATATGGTTGTGATGCCACTTGGGAAGACATCTTGGATGCGGAGAATCCCTTGTTGTTCAAGACAGATGCTCCTCTCTCTGCCTGCTGCGATGGGAAGCATCTGAGCCCCGTGCAGAAGGAGCAGTGCAGGCAGGGAGCCAGTTGGGCAGGAGGCAGGGCCGGCATCCCTGCCATCACCATGCCGCCTTTAGAAGAGGGACAGATGAAGCTGTCACGGGGCAACTGCTGCTGTGGACTGTCGCCTTTTGGGGTGGCCCTAAGGGTTTGTCCACACGAGGTTTTACTGTGCCCTCCAGCATGCTCACGTTCAAGAACCTCCCTGCAACAAGGGGGAACCCCCTTCACCCCGCACAGAGCTCTCCCATCGTGTGGCAATGAAACCGCTTGGCATGCGGGGTCCTCCCGGTGTCTTCTGGAGGTGAGGGGCGTTGAACTGCTGCTGCTCTGGGGTGCTCTGCCCCTGCCTGTCTGGCTGCCAGCTCTTCCCACCCCCCTCTGCCCGCAGGCGCTGGCAGAAATGCTGAAGGTCAATAACACACTGAAGAGCCTGAATGTGGAGTCAAACTTCATTTCTGGGTCAGGGGTGCTGGCTGTTGTTGAAGCGCTCCAGGGAAACACGTCGCTCGTAGAGCTGCGCATCGACAACCAGGTAAAGCGTGCGTGAGCAGGAGTTCTGATCAAATGAACGTGTCCTGGTTGGGGGAAATTGAGTGGCTGGTCAAGGTGGAGGGTAGCCGCCCGCCACCGCTGCTGGGTTGCTTTGGAGAGGTTTCAGCCCCTTGTTTCTGCTGCGTTTCCTGGGCAGCATCTGGTACTACCCACAGTAACTATCAAAAGCTGTGGCAGCGCAAGCAGCTTTCTGTGTTCCTGGTGCTGCCCTGGAGAGCGGTGATGATGCATCTGTCCAACATCACACCTTGCTCCGAGGTCTTGCCAGGACTTAAATAATAAGTTGTATTTAGTAAAACTGAAATTTTTACTACAGTTCAAGGGAAAGAGAAGGAGAGTTCCAGAGTGTGGTACAGATGCTGTGGCAAGTTTAGCTCTTCCAGAAACCCAGAGGGTAGTAGTGAAGCAGCTGAGGTGAGTGGGAGCTCATAGTTTCTCCAGACATCTCTTAGCTGCAAATCTGTCCAAGAAATAAAGTCTTTGGGAAAGAGAGCTTGTCAGAATGTCTGCTGGAGGAGTTGAAGCCACTTGGTTGTACAAGGAACAGGCCAGCAGTTTGTTTCACCAGCTCCAAGTCAGAAATGCCAAACGGACTGCCAGGTCCAAAGAAAGAGGGAAGGGGTGGAGATGGCAGATCTAAGTGCTTGCTCTGAATCACACTCTGACCTGACCAGCTTGCTTTTCTGTTTTAAAAAGAGCCAGCCCTTGGGCAACAAAGTGGAAATGGAAATCGCGGACATGTTGGAAAAAAACACCTCCCTGCTGAAGTTTGGGTACCATTTCACTCAGCAAGGCCCCCGGCTCCGTGCCTCCAATGCCATGATGAATAACAATGACCTAGGTGAGTTGGGCTGGCTGCAAGCCAGGGAGCACGGGAAAGTCCTTCCCTTTGCCTGTGGGCAATTCCTACTGGTTGAAGGTCAGAACTGCTCACTTGAGGGCTCCAGTGGATGTGCTCGAATTAGAAACCACCTCTTGAAGGGTGCGATGATGCATTGCCCCTCAAGGAGGAAAGCAGCCTTCACTGACGTTCCCTAACACAGCTGCTGTTGGCCAGGCAATGCGTTGTGCTCCAAACCTGGAGACACTGGGCAGCTAAAACGCCCAGAAGAGGCAGCGTTTTTGGCAGTAACAGCGGGTCTTGTTGGGAAGGAGTGAGAGCTAACGTGCTTCGATACGGCGCGTGATACAGCATATGGCACATGGGTTGTGAGCTGCCAGCACTTGTGGTTCCTGCCAACTGCTTGTCTTCTTCCAGCTTTATTCCCAGTTAACAAGGAGATGAAAAGTAGTAGAGTTGAACTCTGAAGGCAGTGGGACTTGGCCCATCCCCTTCAGCAAAACAAATTGGAAGTGTTTCTAGGGAGAGGTAGGAAGCCACATGGCTTTGAGTTATCTTTATACCCTCAATGAAGGGATCAGAAGTACTTGTGAAGCAAAATGTCGGCAAGTCTGCAAACTGCTGGTTCATCTGATGCATGTAGCAGAGGATTTCCATTGCTTGGCTACAAGCTGCTGTAGAGCACTGGAAACCAGTCCAGAAGAGCAATACTGAACACAGCCAACATACCAGCCACACTGCACTCAACAGCTCCTAACTGCAGCATGGTTACAAAGACGACAGCACCAAACTTCTTCCCAGCAGCAGCAGATGATATATCTGGGAGGAATAATCAAAAGTTTGCAGATTGTCCTCTTTGTACATTAGGAAGAACCCCTTCTCCAGGAGGATGGGGGTTTGCAAGGCTCGGAGGGACCAAGCCAGCGGCTGCCCTGACCTAGAGCTAGGCTGAGCCCACTGCGAGCAGGACGTTGGGCTGGAGGCTCCCAGGGACAATCCCCACCACCACTGGTGCTGCCACGCATATCTATAAAGCAAGTCTAACAAACAGGCAAGGTGTAATGTATAAATGCCAGCCGTGAAGAAATGATGGAAAACAGGAGCCACATATTTTAATCTGCATATGGTTCACCACAGACAGGGTCTTCTGTCCCTTAATGAATCAACTTCAGGTTTAAAAGCCACAGAAAAACAGCTTTAAGTGGCTGCGATATTTAGACAGATAATAAATATGTTGTGTTTTAAAAATTAAAAAAAAAAAAAAAAAAATCTTGCCTCAGCCAGTACCGTGCTCCTAGGAAGCATAGCCAAGCATAGCATGTGCCAGTTCTTCAGCGACCACACAGAATACTCAGTGTTACAGTTCACGATGTATTTATTCTGCCTGCAGCTGCATTCCTGGTCACAAGAGAGCTGTGCCAGGAAAGGGGTGCTATTTTCTGTCCTTTGGAACAGAGCGAGTGTTTTAATGACCATGCAGCACTGGGCATACAAAGTAATCAACTGGAAGATTTGGATCTAGTATTTTAATTGTTCTGCTGTAAGGGGAGGAGTTCACGATTTGCCTTCCATGTAACAGTTGTGCATTGTAGTTGTGCTCTTTGACCATTAAGATCTGCATTTTTGTCTGATCTGGTTCTTGTTTGCAGCTCGTATTCATCGGTGTGATGGTCTCTGGCAATAGCATCTCTGCTCCACACCTGGACAATGTATAAGTATAGAAAAGCTTTTATTTTTCCTCCCTGTCAGCAACAGCTCTCTGCTTGTCCTCTAGTTCAGTGCTCTTGCCTACCATCACCTGATGCTACCAGAACTTGGTTTTGGTCCTACAGCTTCTGTTCTCTAAGATGCTCTGTATGAACCAGCCATGAAGGCTTTTACATTCATCCTCATGAGCTAACCTCTGCATCCTCTTTATACCTTTTTCACCTTTTCTTCTTGCACACATTTCTTAAAGTCATGAGTGTAGCTGTCAAGCTGTAAATCAACTTCAAGAGCAGATTTGAGACTGCTTTGATGTTAATCATGATCAGAGGGCAGGAGGCTAAAGGTTTAATGTAAGAAATGATAGAATTTTTTTTTTTTAATCTGAAACAGTAATTTAGAAAAACTAGCAAAGGAAAAACTGTGGCATCTGTCTCCTGCCATCTTTACATTAGTCAGCATTAGATGATGCTTTGGCCAAAGTCAGATTACAAAGACAAACTATGTGACATATAATTGACTGTAGAATAAGGGAGGTAAGGCTGAAAGTGGCTTCTGGCCTTAAAAATTCATAGGGACAGAAACTTCCTCTTACCTTCCTTGATTTTAAACTGTGTAAGGCTGTGCCTGCTGCTTAGAGCAGGAATTCAGAAGCTGATGCTATCCTGTTTCTTTCCTGGCAGAAAGTACATCTCAACTCCTTTCCGCAGCAGGTAAGCCAAGCCTGCCACCCACGTTTTCTGTTGCCATGACTGACTCCTCTTCCTCTTCTTTTACAGTGAGGAAGAGAAGACTTGCAGAGTTGAACGGGCCTATTTTTCCCAAGTGCAGAACTGGAGTGTAATTCCTGGTTATGGAGGTCATTCCCGGTGATCTGTGCTACACTGTGGAAATCTAAAGGCAATAAGTGCCTTGACAGAGTATTTGTGGTGCCTCAGTTCTGGTTTATGCACTAAGAGTTTAAATTAACTAGTGGCTGTAGTTGAAGATTTTATCCAGTAGGACTGTTGATGTTTTCTGTAGAGTTGAAAACTATTCAAGCCAATTTTATTCAATCTCAGTTTAGACTACATCCCAGTGTAAAAGTGACTCTTAATTAACCTGGGACCTAATTTTTCTATAAACTTCCTGCACAGTGTTTCATACAGTTAGGATGTGGTATGCATGAGTTAAAGATACAACTGATCCACACAAATTATAAAAGTATTAAAAAAATACTTTATTTTTTTTTCAAATTGATCTCAAGTAACTATAGAGAAGCAACTAGTTTAACAAGCACTTCTACTACTTCTAAACATGGCTAATTTCAAGAATTGTGAATTACAATTTTTTTACCAACATTTGCTGAGTCAGTCAGTTGGAGATGCTGTTTCAAATACATCCCTGTGTTTCTTAGAAAAAAAATTGAACTCCACCCCCTGATTAAATGGAACATAAGGCCACCAATTATAAAACAGAGTCTCAAAAATTGAGTGGTTTAGGATAGGTTAATATCCTTCTATCCTAAGCATGCCTGAAGAAAACCATCACCTTTAGATATGTGATGCAAATCTTAACCCCACAGAGATGGACAAACTAATCAGCAAATTAGAATCATCTAATCCCCGCTCCCTTCAGTTTCCTAATGTTAAAAGCATGTTTCCAGTGCATATCTGGATACAAGTCAAAGTCTCTCTCTTTGCTGTTCTGTCTAGATGACCATGTCCATTAATTAAATTTTCTTCTGCTAGGGATTGTTTTTCCTGCTGCTGTCCCTACCATCTGCATAAATGCAACAATAAATGTTGTGCCCTAGAAAAGCTGTTAAGTGAAATCCCCCAGCCCTGAAGTTACACTGCATACAGTCTGACAGCTTTTTGTCAGACAGCCTACCACCCATCATCTAGCCTGGGAGGAATTCCCCGCAGGTTTGCATAGCTCCCAGACATGCAGTGGATTGGACCCTACACTATCCCGTCCAAAACTGCCACTATTAACCTTGGAGGGATCCTGCTTGGTAGGAAGAGTCTCCTGGCAGAAGCATTGCCATACTGAAGCCTTATTTTTGGTCTGATGGCAACGTCTCCTAGAAAATGTTCTCACTTGCTAGAAATCTGTCTGTACGCATCTATTAAGAGGGAAGTTTTGCAGCCTTTTACACGAGTTCCAGCAAAAGTCTCACAGATTTCTTCAGAGCTTGTGTGCAAATACCACATGCGATTTAGCTCTGACCAGGAAAGCAGAGAAACACTATACTTTCAGCAATGTGGGAAACATATTTGTTGCTCTTCAAATCTTAATAAATGTGCCAATGGTGTCAAATAAAAGGCTTCACTATAGCTTCCTCCCCACCCCCCCCTGCAAGTTCTGTAAAAATGCAAAGAACACAGAAGAAAAATACTTGAAAAGCATATTTTTAAAAAACAAAATGAAACTAGCAGACAGCCTCTTTCTTCCATATGCACTGCAAAGACTTCAAAACAGTCAACTAAATCATCAAACCAAAGCCATACAGTTTCAGCTGAGCCATCCATTCAAAATTGCATAGTACAGGCTCAGCTCTTCCATTGGCTTCAGAAGAACATAAATAGATCTTATCCTGGGAAATCCTGATGGTGCTAAGAAAACCTAGACATGCAAGGAGATGCATCTGCAGAGCGGGGAACACTACCATGCATACTACAACAGCATTTTTTCCTGAAATAGCCCTAAAAAAAAAACCCCAAAAAAGAAAAGCCAAAAAACCCACAACCAAAAAACCCAGCAAGAACTTTGTCCTGTGTTTTACTGTAGCAGCATCCAAATTAACCATGCAGCCCAAACATATTATTAAACTGGCAGGATCACTCCAGGTTCCTCAGCTGATCCTTATCAAGCTGCTTTGCTGAAAGATGCATGTGAGAGCTGTGCAGTGAAGACAGGCTGTGCTGAGTAGCATCAGGCTTTGTGGTGAAAGGCATCAAGCTGTGCAGTGATGAAGCAACAAAATAGTAATATTTAGGAGCAAATGGATCACTATTTATCCCAGCAGCTCTCCAGGAAAAGGGGAAAAAGCCATCTGGTGACTGCAGTATCGGGCATTCACAGCCAATCCTGCTTAACTCTCTCTCTCTCCTGGAGCTAAATGTGCCTTCTCTCAGCCATTACCACCGAAGTGCCTGGATCCCAGCACACAGCATTTCACGTGGCAAGTCCTTATTTGTATTAACCTGACAAAACTGACACAGAAGCAAGGAAAAGAAGCTGCCCATGGGCTAACTTGCAAGAGGGAGGCTAAGAATGTCTCTTACCGACCCATCCCCTCTCTGCAGTAGAGGAAACCTGGCTTTATGTGCCTTCATCTGCACATCTGAAACCCTTCTCCTCCCTTGCCTTAGTGCAGCAAGGACCAGAAGAGGCCACCCAGCTCCCCTCTGCCTTTGAGGTAGAATCTCCAGCTGCCAGGAGCACTCAGGAGAACTGTACCGTGTAGCCAGGTCTACCACATGGCAGACAGCTAGCTAGGTTTCAGCATTTACTTCTGCAGAATTAAGCACCTCCAACATACAAGTGAAGTGTGTATTTGTGCAGTCTTTTAAAAATTACAATGGAAGCACTAAAGGTTATTTATCATTATAGGAGTTTCAGAAGTTTATATATAAAATACAGTTGTTGTCATTCTATGCTGATAAGTGATATAGAAACAGCTTTCCAAACAGATTACAGTGTTCCAGATTTGCTGACAGACTGAATTATAAAATTGTGTTCTTTTTAGCCTAATACGTGAAGAAAATAGCATAATATGCAAGTTGGGACACTCCCATCAGTGCCCTAGACCAGGTCTGCAAGTAGAGCTTGCATATTTTTCCACAAATATTCCAGTCCTCAAAAACACGGAGGTTAACTGGACAGCAAAGCTTGGGAGGCAAAATGGCACAGTACCACACGTACTGCTTAGACTTCTGCTGAAGATGTCCACTGATGGGAATTTTGCAGTTTCTTCTCCAGTATGGATTGTGCACAGATTTACTATTAAATCCCATCGTAGAAAGATTCCAAAGGAGACATTCATAAGTTTCAAAGTTTTGCTTCATGAAAGGAATGGTCATAAAGACAGTTGCTGAACCATTGATTTCACAGTAGCAATACTGGAAGTAAGAAGAAATGCTTGCCATGGCTTTAATGGAACAAATGCCCATGTTGTTAAGTTGCTAGTCAAGCCAACAATGAGGTCTTGCTGAGTTTATAGCACTGGGGGAGTAAGTTACAATCTATATGAAAATAACATTGCCCTAACTGTCATTAAGCAACTGCAGAAACCTGAGTAAACTGTTTTCCTGCTTTTAAAAGTAGTTTCCAGTAAAAAACCCCAACAAACCAGGAAGTTACTTTGATTTCTTAATGACTAACTATTCAGTACCAAGAATGATAGTAAGTTTCAAAGACATTTTTCAGTCAAGACACATCTTCTACACTATTAATAAAACCTTTCTGTACATTGTACAGCATCAGGCACACAAAGCAGCAGGCGGAAAAGTATTTTGAGCTCACATGCTGTGGAAGCCTTCAAATTCAATTTCTCCACTAATAGGAGCTGGAAATTGCATAAACATCTCACAGTTTCTGAAAAACTCAACCCATGTTGTGGAGGCTCCATCCCTGGAAGTGTTTAAGACCAGGTTGGATGAGGCTTTGAGCAGCCTGGTCTAGTGGAGGGTGTCCCTGCCCATGGCAGGGGGGTTGGAACTAGATGATCTGAGGTCCTTTCCAACCCAAACCATTCTAGGATTCTATGAAAGCACAAATGCTCCCCAAACCTTGGATAAAGGATCTTGCAGTCTCCTTACAGATGTTGTTGACATTTATGCACATGTGTCAGCATCACTTCCAGTGCCATTATGCTGATATTTTGACAGTCTCTGTGCTCCCCTCTCTGTGTGTCTCAATTTCAGCATGCTTCAAGCTGTAATTTTTTTCTAGTGCAAGCAGAACTGAACCTTGGATACTTCCTGTCCTGACAAGTTGAGGGAAACAACAATTCCCGGGGAGACAGAGCATTGGAATGAGGATTACTTCTGCTGTTCATCCTACAGGTCACACACAACAAGTATTGCTGGGCAGACAGTATTTGTGGGCATTTGCTTGTTACAAGAGGGGTCCTTACGCTGCCTTCAGCCAGTTTTACACCAGAGTCAAGTCAGTGGCTTCAGGTAATTACTCCTTCTCACTGGTATAAAGCAAGAGATGCAGGCAGATGGAATGTACGTGGAAGATATCTTCCGCTCTAATCTAGTCACATACCCACACCCAACTGATAACACCTGCTCTTTTCACACCCTAGCACTAGCTATTGAAGCAAATGCATGATCATGGAGAGGTTGGACAGATCCATCTCCATGAAAGAAAAGAGTGAATTTTTCTTATATCCCTTCAGTCTGTTGAATTGTGAGCAGCTGTGTCCCATTGCACATACTCTGCTCCAAAATACCCATGGTAGAGGCCACGCTACAAGACTGTACCCTCAGAGAGGAATCCTGTAGTGCTGGTGATGGGTTGGGCACTCTGGTAATTTACGGCCAAGTAATGGATAGTTTTCAGGGCATACTCGAGGCCTAAAGGCAGCGTATGAACAAGACTTTCCAAGCCAACATGTTTTCCTGATTTCCAAACCTAACTGAGTAACAGATAGGGATCTGGTTATAGAAGCCCTTTGCATTAGCATGTGTCAGATTAGCTAATGAAACAGCTTAATCTTTTCCTGCATCCAGCATCCTTTGTGAGACATATTCAATAGGTACCCTTGGCCGTCTCCTTGTACATTCACATTCCTCCTTAAGTGTCTGTCCTGAAGCCCTTGAAGTCACTTTGAGCTCTTTCTCTTGACAAACAGGACAGCAAGCTGTAAGACCTTTGTTGTGACAACTTGGACATGTCAGGACAAGCTGCCGGCAATGCTGGCTGGAACAAAGTTTATACTGGTCCCACAGTGTCCCACAGTATCTGCATGCTGGAGGAAGGAGGAAAAGAAAAAGTTAACACCCACTTACCACTTTTGTGCCCCTTGCACAGGGTTGTCTGTGGCACCAGACGGCTGCAACCTTTCATTGAAGTGGCTATCTATAGTCTTTCAGGTTTTTAATTCCTGCTTTTGTTGATCTTCTAGAACCTAGTTCATTTTTAAACTTCTGATTTTGATGTAAAAAACTCTTAGGACAGTTGTGTCTCAGGACAAAGAGAAAGTGCTTACTAGTGCTTCCTCTAATTCCATTCAGATAGAGGTAAAGATTCTTGCTGCCCAGAGAAAAAGAAAGATATGCTGGTGGTAATTAAGCCATTACGGAGGAATGTTGTGTGCTGGGGAAGGGGGTGCCATGGGACTTCCTTTCACCTAAAGGCTTGTGTAGATTGGATGGCATGTCATTTCCAGTCCTGGTAGAGTCCTTCCACAACATCAGACAGGTCTTAACCCTTTAACTGAAAGCTACAGCCCAGGTCAGCTGTATCATCAAGAAGGTGCCTACCCCAGCACTTCTTGAAACTTCAGTAGGGATGGCTGTGATGTGTATCCAGAGTGTGTTCTGTTTCTACACCAAGCCAGGCACCTTCAAGATGCATACAGTAATTGCAGAGGAGGAATGGGAGTTTATGCCTAAAAAATTACCCACTCAGAGAAAAAACAACACTGCTTGCTACAAAAGGCTGGAGCCAAATTCCATCTATTTGTACCTGGCACCTGAGAAGAAGAAAACAGGTATTTCATTTGCAGTATCTGAAGAGCAGCCCCAGCCAGAAGACCAGGCAACATTCTTAACAACACCTAGAAGTCGCTGAAATTCTATAGGCTACAGAAACTTTTAAAGCATGACAACAACAAAGTGCAGTAGAGCTTAGTGCCACCACTCTCCCAGTGCCTGACAGTCTGTGCTGATGTTCTGTGAGGTCACTGGAGCAGAGAACTGCTGACAGCAGAACTATTTAACGCTTCGGTCACTTGGCCAACCACAGTCTGATCAGCACTGTGGGCAACAAGCGGCTAATGACAGCAGTAGTGCTTGACATACATCTCCATAGCTGCAGATGGCTCATAACAGAATCTCTTCTGCAGGGCATGCTTCCTTCTGCTGCCCCAGTTTTAGGGAATTCTGTTTATTGAGCCCCTTTTCTCTCATTTCTCTTTTATATGTTGAAGCCATAGAGTTGATGATCATCATGAAAAGTGATGGCACTAAAAGATCAAAGCGAGTATGAGGAAGAACTACACAGACGAGTTTGGCTGCCCCTAACCTGCACATCTCTGTGGAAATGATTGTAATACCTTCCCAGCCTTCTGCACTTGCATTATCTAGTCCTACCTGAGATGATATCTTCATTGGAACAAATGGCGTAACGATCATCAAACACAAACAGCTTCCCCCTGTAGAATCCATCTGGAAACTCTTCCAGGTACTTGTGAATTCCACCTTTTAGCTGGTAAACCTCTCTGCACACTGCCTGTTCAAAGCATATTAGCAGAAAAGCTGAAGGAGATAGCAGTAGTAATGGGATGCCAGAGTTCCCAAAGCAAATGTAAAAGTTAGGGGTCAATGAAAAGCAGCAGCTTCTCAGTGACCATCAGGTGGCACCACGCGCCCTCGCAACTCTAGGCAGTGCCGGGGATTACTGGGCAACTCCACAATGCTGGCTTGTTAACATGAACGCAAATGTGGATTTAATGTTTCAGTCAAAAAAAAGGCTCAGCTGAGGGAGGTTTGCCACATTACAGATCAAATGCTTTTGAACCTCTCTGAACCACTGCTTTTTCTGTTTTTATGTAGTGAGCTGTTAGCAGGAGCAGAATGTCTCAGGGTTCACATTGGTGCAGCAGAGAAAAAAAATCAAGGTTTGAATCTCTGGAGAACATACATATGTGCTGTTCCCTTGCTCCTTGAGGGAAGGATCCAGAAGAGTGGGATGGGAAGCACAGTTAGAACAATGCAGTGTGCTGGATTTAATTCCACAACACTGGGAAAGAACTGACTGGCTGATTTTCACCACTCTGAGATGCTCAAGCTGTGCAGTAATGACCACAGAGCATAACCTAGACAGAGCTTGTGGAAACACCACAGAATGCTCTCAAGGCCTCCTAAAACACCACTACAATAGACAGAGCAGACTTAGAAATACCTCTTCTCAGCAAATGGATTATGTAATTATTTTCACAGAGCAATCACTGCTGTGACACTAGTCCATGCAGATCACCCTGAGCTGCATTAAACTACCCACGTCCTTGACAGACAGCATGAAGCAAGTGTGTGTCAGAGACATTCATCTCCCCAACTGCTTGTTGAGCAGTTTGTGCTCAGTTAAGAACTTACCAGCAAAAGAAAAGACAGCTGCCCCTAAAGCAGTCTCAACTCCCCAACACTTGTGCCCTCAGAATGAGATCTCACCTTGCTCCGTAGGTAAGCAGAGCCTCTTTCACAACGAATCCCTCCTGTACAGTACATCAGGACACGCTTGTCTTTAAAAAGCTCCAGGTTTTCATCTACGTAGCTGGGAAAATAGCTGAACTTCCTGATATCTGGAGCCAGACAGCCCTGGAAATGTCCCTGCAATAACAGATGGCCATGTGACTGGTTACAAGCAGCCTTACATGGTAGAGGTCTGTGTCTTGAACTAGAGGAAGTAACAAACCTTTGGGCCAGAACACTCATCTCACTCCAGCCACATTTATGCATCAAAACTCATGTTAAAATGTGTAAGAGAATTCTGGACACAGCATGTCTCCTCATCCAAACATAAAAGAGGGAGCTAAGCACAACAGAATTGTCAGAGAGAGGATGAGCCACAATAGTGCAGGAGGGATGGTGGGTGTGACAGCAGGGTGCCCCTATTCTTTTTGACATACGGGACAAGGTAAAAATGCTGGAAAACATCCTTACAAATTACACTACTTTTACTTCAAGCTATATGGTATTCACTACTAATGTTGGATGGATCACTTTGTCTTCTTCCTGCCCCAAGCTGTGTCAGTACTCAGCCAGGTGGGCTCCATGCTGAGTCACTGAGCAGGTCCTCTGCTGCTTGTGTCTAATATTCATTACTAAACTGAACTTTGTACATACTACAGTCAATCTGGAACATGGAGTCTCTTCTTCCAGTAAAGTTACACCCCCAAAATGTGAAATGCTTCACCCCAGCATCTGTAACACACTGCAAGAAGCAGGTAAACAACACTTACTATTTTACTTTCATAGAAGTTCCTACAGTCCAGCAAGATGGTATTGCTTTGTCCTTGATTGGCCTGAGACAAATACTGTTCTACTTCTCTATGAAATTCCTGAGGGGATAAATGGATTCCTTTAACAAAAAAAAAAAAAAAAAAAAGAAAAAAAAGAAAAAAGTGAGAAGCAGAACTACAAAATAATGTTACTTATGATCTCATTGATCCAGATTCTCCTCAGATTTCCAACCAAAAATTTTCTGTGACAGTTCACAGACTTTTCATCCCAATTAAATTAGCCAAGTTTATTCATGTTTGGCTTCCTATTGGCAAATGAAAGAAAACACAACACTGTTCCACGTGACAGAAGCAGCAGTAGACAGGCGCCTGTCTGTATGATCTTTTTTATGTCCCCCGGCAACTCATACAGTTGTAAAAGAA
>VXBL01005822.1:0-11141 GCA_013400195.1 Aramus guarauna
TGCTTTTCTCTTTTATTTGTTCTGAGCCCCAGAAATGACATGCACTAAGTATGGGGAGGTGGGGAAAAAAATGCCTGAGTAATTATGTGAACAGTAGGAAAAAGAGGGCTTAGAAATTCGAGGATACTACCTGATTTACTCAAGCAATTCCTAAGCAATATTTCATCTGTAGATTAGAGTAATTCATTGCGCTAAAAAGCATTTTCCCCACAAAACTTTCATTTAAGCCATTACCACTAACCTGTAATATTTCTTGAGTACAAATATTTCAAACTGAAGTTTACTTATATATAAAATTTTAAATAACCTGAGGGAGTATCCCAAGTAGTTGTTAGTGTAACATAAGAAAACTATATTCTATCATACATTCACTTTATCTTACTATGTGTGTCAATCCCAGATGCTGTACCTCTGAACTTGCATATAATAATTGAGATTTCAAGGGAATGTTGATGTGGAAGCAGTGTTCATTAATTACATTTTAGGTCAATGTAAATGAAAAGCGTAGTCCATTCAAACCAATAGCAAATTTTTTTGCATTAACTTCAGTAGGATATATAATCCACGTTTGATAAACTGTGATTTTAAGCAAACATGAGTAGTTGGATTTTCAAATTGCATCATAAAGTGCATTGTGATTTCTTTTAAGTGGCATTTAATTAATGCTTTATTTTGTATTACTAAGACATAACTCCAGTCCAATTGTAGTCAATGAAATTATTTCCAAAAGGACCAGCATTGTACTAGAAACTTCTTGTCTAGCAGCAAAATTCCATCCTTCTGTCTATATGTGACCATTTCACAGGGTATACTTTGCTAGTCTTATTATTTCATACATATTATTTCATACATAATTGTGTACAGAATGAAAAGAAACAAAGGGCTGTTTTTAAGTGATATTTCATATCACTATATATATCTATATGTACCTACACACCAATGTATATATATGTTTGTTCATTTCTAATATCGATTTCTACCTCATTTTAATTTCTATCTTACCTTAATTTTAATTTAAAAAGCAGCAGCAGAACTGGAAACAAAGTAAATTTTATTTTAAACAGCAAACTTTCAAGTCTTGATGCATGTCATTAATATTTAAGCTTAATATTTATATTTAAAAAATTTACTCATGTGAGTTCTCACACTCACTTTAGCATGTCTATCCATGTGAGTTCTTTTCTACTTTATAGGTGACATTGTCCAGTGAAGAAAAATGTTTTGTTTTAAAAATAAGATGTTGGATTTTTGAAACAAACCTGCAATTCAACTGCTCTGGGAATATGCAGTGACATTGGTAATTTCTGCTGTTCCAAAGTCCTCTGTTCACACAAAAAAAATGTTGCAAGATAGGAACAGAAAGTGTTTGTTTAGAAATCATGGGTCTCAGCTACAAGCATTATCTGGTACTTTCTAGGACACATTATAAGAATTGGGTGTGCACAATTTATTTGTTTGGCCTTTCCCCTCCTAACTTTTTTCTGAGAAGGGAAGAGTAAAAGCCTTATCCTAGACCATGTCCTCTGAGAAATACATATTGTGAATCTTGAATCTATAAATTTGTGGTGGGTTGACCTTGGCTGGATGCCAGGTGTCCACCAAGCCGCTCTGTCACTCGCCTCTTCAGCAGGACAGGGAGGGGAAAAAAACAAGATGGAAAAAAACTTGTGGGTGAACATAAAGGCAGTTTAATAAAGCAAAAGCAAAAGGCCACACATGGAAGCAAAGGAAAAAACCAAAAGATTTATTCTCTACTTCCCATCAGCAGGCTATGTCCAGCCACTTCCCGGGAAGCAGGGCTTCAGTATGCGTAATGGTTGCTCCGGAAGAGATACATTGTAAATAATGAATGCCCCCCCACTTCCTCCTCCTTTCTCCCAGCTTCTTATTGCTGAGCAGACATTATATGGTATGGAATATCCCTTTGGTCAGTTTGGGTCAGCTGTCCTGGCTATGTCCCCTCCCAAGATCTTGCCCACCCCCAGCCTGCTGGTGAGGGGGAGAGAAATGTTGGAGAGACAGTCTTAATATTGTGTCAGCACTGCTCAGTAATACCTAAAACACTGGTGTGTTATCAACACCTTGCAAGCTACCAATACACAGCACAGCACTAGGAGGGCTGCTATGGGGAAAATTAACTCCATCTCAGCCAGATCCAATACAAAATTTTATCAACAATCAGTACCCAGTGCTCCTTTGCATACTTAGCAATTTGAATCACCTACTTGCTTGATGTGATGGGTCATAAAGCCAGACGGCATAATTTCTGGTCCATGATTACATTTCCCTCACCTCTGTGAATACATACAATATCTTAACATGCAATATCTTAAGAACTTCTGACAGCACCAAATTTTTCACGTCAAGATATGGCAACATTTAGAAAAAGGAACACAGTGAGAGTAGACAAGCAGATTATCCAGCTAAATTAATTGATTTTAAATCTCCTTGTGTATCTTCCATATATATTTTAAAATACTGCTACGTGTATGTGCACCCAGTTTAAAAAGATACATGTTGTAAGAATGAAAACCACATTACCAACTACATTAGATGATTTAAGATTTGCACCATGGCTAAAGTGATCCTTGGCCTATGAATTGAAAGACTCGAGCACACATTTGAACTGAAACTAAATTTTGCCCCATCCTTTAAACTGTTCCAGATATGTGATGTTATTTCACCTGCTTGGAGAAGATACCATATTTCTTACTATTCTCCAGTTTTACATGTCAGATTTGTAGTATGGTTCCCCCTACACTCTGCTTTGAAGACAATCTGCAGCACTGAGTTAGTTCTTGCTGAAAGGTCAGTGGCAAATTTGTATTGAGTAGAACCACAGATGAAAAGAGAAGGTAAAATGTCAAATGCCAAGTCTACAACTGTTGCAGTTTTACCCCAGCCAGCAGCTGAGCACCACGCAGCCACTTGCTCATTCCCCCCATGGAGGGATGGGGGAGAGAATTGGAAAAGTTAAAGTGAGAAAACTCGTGGGTTGAGATAAAGACAGTTTAATAGGGAAACCAAAAGCCATGCGTGCAAGCAAAGCAAAACAATGAATTCATTCACCACTTCCCATGGGCAGGCAGGTGTTCAGCCATCTCCAGGAAAGCAGGGCTCTGTCACGCATAATGGTTACATGGGAAGACAAACACCATCACTCCGAATGCCGTCGCCCCCAGTTCCTCCTCTTACCCAAGCTCCTTATAAATTGAGCATGACATCATATGGTCTGGAATATCCCTTTGGTCAGTTGAGGTCAGCTGTCCTGTATGTGTCCCCTCCTAACTTCTTGTGTACCCCCAGCTATCCTGCTGTTGGGGTGGTGCAAGAAGCAGAAAAGGCCTTGACTCTGTGTAAGCACTGCTCAGCAGCAACAGGTCTATGTAACAAAAACAACTCTATATTATCAACGCTGTTTCCAGCACAAATCCAGAACATAGCCCCATACTAGGTCCTATGAAGAAAATTAACTCTTTCTCAGCTGAAACCAGGACAAAAACCAGTCCAAATTAGCCTGTGCATGAAAGGGAAGCAGGTACTTGCCCATTTCTCTGGAAAGTCTGCAGACACTTGCAGGGATTCTGATACTGAACCATGGGTCTCAACAAACCCAGGATCCAATGTGAAAATGCGTCTCCAATGTCAGCTACTTCTGGTCTCCACAGTTACTGAAAAGTTTACATGGACACAGGCAATAGTTCCTATAGCATTAGCAGAGCATCTTATCTGTCTTCTATTTAATGACTACTCTATACAGGTTTGTGGTGGGTTGACCCTGGCTGGAGGCCAGGTGCCCACCAGAGCTGCTCTATCACTCCCCCTCCTTCACTAGACAAAGGAGAAAAGGTATAACGAAAGGCTTGTGGGTCCAGATAAGGACAGGGAGAGATCACTCACTTATTATCATCACAGACAAAACAGAGTGAACTTAGAGGGAAATTCATCTAATTTATTACCAAGCAAAAAAGAGTAGAGGAATGAGAAATAAAACCAAATCTTAAAACACCTCCCCCCACCCCTCCCATCTTCCCGAGCTGAACTTCACTCCCGGTTTCTACCTACTCCCCCCTCAGCGGCACAGGGGGACGGGGAATGGGGGTTACGGTCAGTCGATCACACGTTGTTTCTGCCGCTCCTTCCTCCTCAGGGGGAGGACTGCTGACATTCTTCCCCTGCTCCAGCATGGAGT
Source organism: Aramus guarauna (assembly GCA_013400195.1). Taxonomy (NCBI): domain Eukaryota; kingdom Metazoa; phylum Chordata; class Aves; order Gruiformes; family Aramidae; genus Aramus; species Aramus guarauna. Next base: position 4,193 of record VXBL01005822.1, read on the forward strand.
CCCTCTCAGGGGAGACAGTCCTTCCCGAACTTCTCCAACATGAGTCCCTCCCACAGGCTACAGTCCTTCACAAATTGATCCAGCATGGGTCTCTCCCATGGGGTGCAGACCTTCAGGACCAGACTGCTCCAGCATGGGTCCCCCACAGGGTCACAAGTCCTGCCAGCAAACCTGCTCTGGTGTGGGCTTCTCTCTCCATGGCTCCACAGGTCCTGCCAGGAGCTTACTCCAGCGCGGGCTTCCCACGGGGTCACAGCGTCCTTCAGGTGTCTCCACCTGCTTCAGCATGGGGTCCTCCACAGGCTACAGGTGGAATCTCTACACTCCCTCATCCTTCTTCCATGGGCTGCTGCATGGAGATAGCCTGCCTCACCATGGTCTTCTCCATGTGCTGCAGGGGAATCTCTTCTCCGGTGCCTGGAGCACCTCCTCCCCCTCCTTCTGCACTGACCTTGGTGTCTGCAAAGTTTCTCACATCTTCTCACTCCTCTCTCTGGCTGCAAAAGCTCCTTCCAACTTGTTTTCTCCCTTCTTAAATATGTTATCACAGTGGTGCTGATTGGCTCGGCCTTGGCTAGCGGCGGGTCCACCTTGGAGCCAGCTGGCATTGGTTCTATCAGACACAGGGGAAGCTTTTAGCAGCTTATCGCAGTACCCACCCCTGTAGCTCCCCCCACTACCAAAACCTTGCCACGCAAACCCAATACAAGGTTCCATATTGCACTTGACATCACAAAATCTGAGATGTTCTCTGGGTGGTACACTGATTGTGACTATTGCTCATGGATTTACTTTCAGTTTTTCTTTAGGGAGCAAAATGTGTGCAGTCTGTTCTTTTTTGTTGCTGCAGTGTAAGGGTTTTAAACAGAGACCTGCTTTTGAAGTAAGAAATGCTCCTGTGTATCAGAGGGCAATAACTGCAGATTTCAGTTTGTTGTGGACAGTTTGGGAATTTTGGGGTTCTGGACCAGGATATATTTGAATTGGATTTTTTATTTCTCTGCAAAGTCAACATAAACAATGGGTTTGCTGTGCTTGTTACATCACAGATATAGTCTGCATTGTTGAGGAGATGCCTGCAGAGTTTTATATTAATTAGCTTTTTCTATGTCCTGGAGGATTTACATCCAATTATATCGGTTCCTCTAGTCCAGTCAAGAGACGATGTGAGCAATAACTGATGCCAGGTCATCATCCACTGCAACAGGCAATCTTCCAGGAAAGGAGAGAAGATGGACAACAATATGAGAGGTGATCTTACAAAGAACTTTACGTATTTCTAAATATGACCTGGACTGATCAATTCACATCTGAATCTTTTATGAAAGTAGATTATATTGTAATTGCAAATTTTGCTTTTTTTTAATCAACCAGTTGATACTCTTTCTTCCTATGATTTGTCTTCATCCTGTGCTAAGTCATCTTGGCAACAGAAATGTGTACTGATATTTGGAGGCAGTGCTGTATCTCAACTGTATTTCAGTTTAGCTGATACCTGTATGTTGATATTCAGAAAGATTAAGAAATATTTTTTTTAAACCCTATAAAGGAAGTTTATTGTGCGCATTTTACCAACTGGTATAATTCTAATGCCTTCCTCCAGGAGGGGCTCAAGCAATATTAATGATTCACTTGGACCTTTGGTATTACCTAACAGATAATGGTGCCCTGGGCAGAAATGATGAATGCTGTGGAAAAATCCAAGAGAATAGATTGGACATCTTTCTTTTCTCCAGTAGCAAGATGTGTTGGGTTTGAATGGCAAGGTTTTGGTAGCGGGGGGGGGGGGGGGGCNTGGAGCCGTGGAGAGAGGAGCCTACACCAGAGCAGGTTTTCTGGCAGGACTTATGACCCCATGGGGGACCCATGCTGGAGCAGTCTGGTCCTGAAGGTCTGCACCCCATGGGAGAGACCCACGTTAGAGCAGTTCGTGAAGGACTGTCTCCCCTGAGAGGGACTCCATGCTGGAGCAGGGGAATGATGAGAGAAGTCCTCCCCCGAGGATGAAGAAGCGCAAAAACAACATGTGATGAACTGACCGTAACCCCCATTCCCCGTCCCCCTGTGCTGCTGAGGGGGGAGTAGGTGGAAACCGGGAGTGAAGTTGAGCCTGGGAAGATGGGAGGGGGGGGGGGAGGGGTTTTAAGATTTCGTTTTATTTCTCATTGCTCTACTCTGTTTTGCTTGGTAATAAATTAGATGAATTTCCTCTCTCTAAGTTCACTCTGTTTTGTCTGTGATGATAATAAGTGAGTGATCTCTCCCTGTCCTTATCTCGACCCACAAAGCTTTATGTTATACTTTTTCTCCCCTGTCTGGTGAACGAGGGGAGTGATAGAGCGGCTCTGGTGGGCACCTGGCCTCCAGCCAGGGTCAACCCACCACAAAAGAAGTTGTTCATCATATCCATAAGACAAATTAGATTCTAGATGGGACAGCTCAAGGCTTTTACTTTTGTTCGCGTCTCTTTTGCAAGACAAAAAGATGTGGACACAGTTCAGAACTCTTAGTCAAACATCTGTCACATAGCATCAGAAAACAATCTTTTAGACAGTGGAAAAAAATTCATTTGTCACCACTGTATACATGAATGAAGATGGTATGTGCCTCTAAATCTCCTGTTTTATCTGTGTACATTTAAATATCCCAGAATAACAAATCCAAATTTACCAAAAAGAAAGGATCTGTGACTTTTTGAATCCCTTAGGTTTTAATCCTCTATAAGTAAGCATTACAATTGTGTTTCTGGTTTCTATGAGAGCTGAATTAATCTGAATGAAAATGTCTCACATAAGACATCTCTCAGATTTGGCATTTGAGAAGATAAATACTTTATAACCTTTATTTTCATGCTCGGATGTATGATGGTCAAGTGTTCTGTGAAAGAGGAGATATGTTTCTAATTTGTCTTTTGACATTTTTTGGACAGCTTACTAAGAAAAGGAGAGTTGACATTGTTAATATCTGGCAAAACCTGACGTATCTGGTCTGAACTTCTATATTGTAGGCAGTGTTATTACAGAAGATAGCACTGAGCACAGAGCACCATATGTCACGGTCCTAGTTATGCTGGCTATTTCAGGTCCATGGTTGTCAATGAGGTCACGTATTGTTTATTGCTGCACTCTTCTGGCTCACTTCTTACTCTCTTATCCTGTCCCTAACAGTCCTGTGCATACAGAGATACTGGTTATCTGGAACATACAGAAATTCTTCTTTCTTCTAGAACAGCTTTTTCATAATTTCAGCTGTAATAGGTGATAAAATACATTGTTCTATGTGGAATGATTGTTCTCTGGGTTTTTTTTTTTTGTTCTTGTTTTTTCTCAGATGTTTGGGGGGGACTTTTCAATAGAAATGGGACATACTGATGTCATTTGCAGACCAGTGAAAAGACCAAAAGTGATAATAACAATGAGTAGAAGAACAGCAGAGAAGTGCCAGATGCAGAAAAAAATTATTTCCTTGAAATAAGGCAGTTGCATTGAGATTCCATGAAGGACATGAAAGAGACAGTACAGGAAAGATTATAACATGTCATGTCGTATTTAAGGCTGCCAAGCAGCTTTGTCATGAGGGTAGCAATAAAGCAGGAGAAGCAGGAGAAAACAGTCTCTCTTGTGTTTCCATCGCAAATGCATGACTTCTTTTAGGTATTTTATTTCATTTCTTTTGAGAACTGAAAACAGTTAGATCCACTTTACTGGTTTGTTGATATCAGAGGTGGACCTGCTAGAAGAGTGTAAGAGAGAACGTCTGGAAAATCACAAAACAGGTGGGTATTCTGGGCACATTTTGTCCCTGATCCCATGCACCCTTTTAGCACTTGTATATTGAAAAATGCTGTAGTAAATTTTTTGTCATGTTATAATAGCATTGCACTCATTTACTTTTATGAACTTGGAAAATGTGTACAAACTTTGTCAACAGAGTTAACTAAACTCCATGGTAGGCTGAAGTGAGCTTACTGCGAGTGGGTCCAAATACCTTAGATGGAAAACACAAAAAATACTGCTGATCAGAACTTGGTGGAGGCTGCAACACAGCATAACCAGCATGTAATATTTCCAAACATGTTTCTTCCAAAGATTAGACCAAATCTTACCCTCCCACACATTCCCTATCTTTCTTATTTGCTGTGGCCAGCTTATCTCCCATTTCTTTTTTTTGCTTCTGGGAGTGAAGCCAGAACATCATTGTACTGGTGGTGAAAGGCAACAAATCATGACTGTACCCCACAAAACTATGATAAACCTGTCTTTGGCAGTCAGAGACTATAATCAGAAAAGATTACTTGTTTGCTTCATAGTATGTCCTGCAAACATTAGGCGTAAACAGAGGCATATATTATTTTGAAATCCATCTAGAAGAAAATATCCAGAATATGATTGAATTCTATCTATTTGTACATTGTTTTGTTTTAACACTACAGTTGGGGGAAGAGGAATTAATTATAGATAGTAACAGCAAGTCTAGGATAAATAATTATAATATCTAGTGACTATGCTTACCACTCTAGAACAAATGAGTATTGGGAGGAAAAGAGGTGTAAGTCATTTAACCATTAATATCTAAGAATACACATAGAAATTACATTTTGTGATGGAACATCTTATCCCAATAAACATAATGTAAATTTGTTAAAAAGTTTATTGGCACTAGCACTTTGAAGCTATGCCCATACAGCAAAATGATGGAAAGCTATTCAGCAATGTATAAAGAAAATAATTAAATTAAAAGATAATGAATATAACAAAACTGAAACATATTCGGTTTGATGTCAGTTGGGCACAACATGTGCCCTGTATTTCATGGAGTAATGCTAAGTGGAAGGAATAGCTTTGAATGTTTCTCCTAAAATACATGTACCTACTTGAAACAGTAAAACAAACTCCTTGGGCCTAGGTCCCTCTTTGGTATCTAACTGGACTCCAGTCAAAATCAGCTCAAGAGGCAAAATGTGAAGAAGAAAAGAGAACCAGAAGGTAGTGTTTTATTTTCTATGACATTAACTTGGGTGCTTGAAAACCAAGATCCTTTTACAGGTATTCTTTGTTAACCAGCGAATATATCAACCGTGTTTGAGATCTAGCCACATGAAAGGAAAGCACACAAGCAAAGTGTAGGGAAAACATCTCCTTGCTCAGCTACTTGTGTCACTTCACACCAGTGCTCTGCTGTGTCAGTTGTCATTTCTGTGCCTCTGCTGTGGTGTTAGGCTACCTACCAAGAGTGTGCAGACAAAAGAATCACTCATAGGCTTAAACTGATATCAAAACTTTCAGCAGAATCCAGACATATTTTGCTTCCCTTCTGCATCTTGATTTTGCAGTTCCTGTTTTGGCAAAGAGGAAGGTGAGGAGCAGTATTTCAACAAGAGATTAAGTAGCTGTTCAGAAAGCTTTTAAATAATGATTTTAAAAAATAAACCAATTTTTTTTATGCTTAGTCCAAACCTTTTTCTATCTTGAATCTTCCTAGAGAATTAGTGCCAACTGAATATGCTTTCTTTTTATACCTGAATGGATTCCTTTTTAATTCAAACAATCTAAAAGGATACGAAGCACATACCTAATGGAAGTTCTTATAAAACCTTTATACAAACAACATTGCCCAGTGGTGTTTGTTATAGTCATCTTATTATGACACAATGTTACCAGTCCTCACTAGTATTCTGATATTTCATACTTTTTTTAACAGCCCCAAAACTAGACTGATGAACATACTGGTATGTCAGCTTCACTGAAAGAAAAAAAACCACCCTCTTATTGCTCTAGAGCCAAGCTCAAAATATGCACAGGATCTGAGGTAAACAAACAAAAAAAAAAGAGCCCTGAATGTGTTACAGAGAGTGTCTCACTATTATTTAGCTTCTAATGCATGATTTTTAAAAGCATAAGTTTGGTACTGTTGCTCTTCTTTGAATGCAACAAAGGTAAAGCCTGATAGAGACCCCAGTACCCAGCTGTTTTCTGGCTGCACTGCGACCTGCACAATCATGGGTGGAGAGTCAAAAGCCATTCTGGCTTTCACATTGCAACCTGATTGCTTCATTTCGGGCAGCAGCCTGTCCTCAACATGGTGCATCCTGAAATTTATTCTCAATGGGCTATTTTGGTGTACTCGAGAGTGCTAGTACTATCTGATTCATTATACACAGGCTATGGTCAGATAAAAGGTAGGTTATATTTTTATATTATCTTGGGCTCAGTACTCAACCAGTTGCTACTTTTGCACTAATTTGATTAAATGTGCATTGCTGCAGTGAGAGAAAATTCAGCATTATTGATGGATGACAGAGAAACTTCTTAATTGCTTACTGTAGAAATTCTGCAGCTGATAAGGATGTAAATATCTATCATATTTTAAATTCAAGTTATTTTAATAGTCTAAAGAAGCAACATTTGTGAAATGTAAAAATGACTTAATTATATTCAATGTATTAATTTGATCTGTATTTACTTTTCAATGAGGTAAATTAGATGTTTATTACCACTGGATAAATAATAGGGGATTTTAACAGAAACCTAGTTTACAGACTTTTTATATACATGTTGTACAAATTACCAAACAATGAAAGTTTGTAAACCATGACTTATTTTGACATTATTTCCTTGATTTTTTTTTGCAAGAAAAAACCCAATAACTTACAAGGCAATACTGAATATTTATTTATAGCTGTGTTCTGTCTGGTTATTCATGCAAGGTAGCCCAGGCCTCCAAATACTGTACTCTGTTCTAATATATGGGTCTCATAAGGTGTTGAGTAAACTGATGAAGGTAACTCTCAATTAATTCAGTGCATGCTGAACCAAGTCTACAAAAAGGGAGATGTGTTTCTTTACAGTATGGAATCAAAAAAGACTTACATGACCTGCATTTTATGAGCTTTGGGAAAAGACTAAAATTATGCATTTGCACATATACTTCTCATAGAATCATAGAATGG
>VXBL01005835.1:4193-92219 GCA_013400195.1 Aramus guarauna
GGGCCCGCTGCACCGCGGGCCGGGCGGCGGCGGGGGGGAGCCGCGGAGGTCGGGCTGGGTGAGCGGTGCCCTCCTTCCGTCTGGGGGGTAGTGCGGAGCTCGTTGCGCCGGACGGGGTCAGAGAGGGGCAGGACAGGACGGGCTGTGGTGCCCAGGCTGGAGGAGGAGAGTGTTTACTCACAGGAGATGAGGGCCGCGGCGGCCTGCGGGCCCGTGCGCCTCGGAGCCCCACGCAGCTGGGGAGAGCCTGGGGCTTGGTCAGGTTGCAGGCGCTGCGCGTATCGGCCGCGCCTCGCAGCCCTTCGGGGGTGCTTGCCTTTCAAGTTACAATGCAAAACACCGAAAACTTGATGCTTAAATCCTCTTTAATTCGTAATGTGTTACTTTATATTGGTGTACAGCATGCTCAATAAATACTGCTCTGAGAAAGCAGTGTAATGCACACGACTGATTTAATGTTTGTAATAGTATTCATTCCTCAAAGGCTTAAAACTTAACCTGATTTTTCTTGTCCTAAGCAAAAGACCCTTGCCTTAGGACAGTGGACCTTTGAAGAACACTGAGCATGTACAACAGTCTGGTTCTTTGTCCATACATGTGAATTAATATCCACCCCCTACTGAATCTGCCTATTTAAAATCCCATGAGACAGAGAATTGGAATTTAACCTCACTCGCCCATCATTTTCACATCTGATGTTAATTTAAATGTGATGCAAATAGTGCCAAAGTAACAAGTCACTTCAAAACGGCTTTTCAAGCAACGTTCTTTGCTTGCAAGTGTGAAGAAGGGTATATTATGCTCAGCAGACCCTTGCTTCTGATGTGTACATGGGTAATGAAAACAGGCATGGTATTTCAGAGTAGCACAAGGATGATAGAACTTTGGCAAGTACAGTGTGTCACTCTGTAACTATCACGTCATCTTTCTGAGATGCATGATCTTGCTTTTCAATTAAAAAGCATGTTGCACTATTGTGCTTGCATTATTTGGCTTTTTCTGGTCATTGCAGATGGCCCAGAAGTTGATGAAATAGTAAATAATGGCAAACTTTGTTAGTTACCCGCTTTGTTACATTATTCATTAGGATATTAATGAATATTAGTGACATTGAACTAGCAAAAATTTTCTGTGATGAGTCTATATTGTAGTTATGTTTAGAGATCTTTAATTTAGCCTATTTGTAGTAGATTTAGTTATGTCCATTATTATTAAGCAACGCTATTTTCCTCCGTGACAGATACCAAGTTACAGATCTCCAGCAAATTGTTAGAGGCAGCAGTTACTTTTATCCACAATCTTGTAATCTCACAAAAAGAAGTATTCTCTGAAATCCTATTTATTCTTGTTACTTCTATGTCTGTATTAAATTTATTGACTAAAAGCTGCACCTGCCATTTCATTATCTCATCATGTTGATATTTACCCTTTTGACATTTTGGAACAACATTAGTGCTGTCCTTGAACTTTTTGTTTCCCAATTTTCTGAAGTCTATTTAACAGTGATTTGGAGAATTATTTTTTTTTTTAACTTTGTGAGGAGTTTGTTATCTGCTGATGGAAGAAAAAGTATTTTACTAAATTCACCTTAATATCCTTCTTATTTCTGCATAATTTGTCACATTTCTTTAGTTGGAAGCACATACAGAGGTGAGATGGATGCTATGCTATCTTCCTTTTTTGCTTGTTTGTTTTTAGCGGATTCACATGTATTCAAAGCTGGTAAATCCTTACTGTGAAGCCTGTCCTCTTCATGCTTTCTAATCTTTCCCCCACTAGAAATAAATACAAATTTGCAAACTATTAATGAGTCACCTTGTTTCCTGCAGGCAGTGACGCACACGGGTTCCATCTTAAGTTTTGCTGCCACAGTTTGTAGGGATCCAGGTGTATTTGAAGTCTAGCTAGGAACTTTATATAGGAGGTCAGATTGCTTGTTCTTTGATTTTTTTAATTTATTTTTTTTTCTCCCTGCTTTAATCGACCTATCTAGTGTCAGGTTTCCTGTAGAGACAGGTCTTGGTCATAGGGTTGGACATAGTTATTCAACTGTTAACACACATAATATATTAGAAAATGTTCAAATATAAGTCATAAGCATTTGAAAAACAATGTTTTTTCTCCTGGCCATGTTTAGACCTTCAACTTCTGTAAACTAGAATGAAGTAGTCTTGGATGGCACCTTTACTCCTATCATAATTTTTGTAGAACATCAGGATCTATTCCCTGATCTAGTTTGTTAGTCTGATATACCCTACTTTGTTGTGCATGTTGATCTCTGGTCATGTAAAGTCTCTAAATATGATGAACTGTTAGCAAGTCTTTAGAAATAATGCTGTGTTTTTTTCTGTATGGGGTATTCATTTCCCCTTTTACCTACATAGTCTTGTGCTTTGTGATTTTAATATTCCAGTAGAGTAAATCCATATTCTGGATTTCATCTATTTCTTCATGAGGAACAATTCTGATTATTCCAATTTATTGTTATCTTTAATGTATGGGTGGTAGAACAAGTATATTTCTTTTAGATGAATGTAGACTATGCAGAAGATGCCTCTGTCATCTCAGTCTCCTGATCAACTGGGTTACAGACCTGGCTAGAGCTACTATGGCTTTTTTCTAAGCTGCACACCCTCGGAGGCTACCAAGGGGCTGCTGCACACACACCTCTGTTTTGTTCCTCTGCTGCATGCCCCTCTGTTTGTGTTAAGCCAGACCATGCTCAGGGTGCACACCTGGAATCAAAAACTCAGGAGCATACCTGGGTCTTACAACTTAGCAATAGGTTGAGAAAGTCAGTGGGAATTGGGGTGATAACATAAATAAGGGACAACTGAGAATTTCCCTGTCTTTCAGTTGGTGTAAGTTCTGCTGTTATATAGAGGACAGAAACTTACTGATTTACTTTGGTATTTTACCACAAGGTCTAAGAATTAGTGTTTTTAAATAGTACAAAAAAGTTTTATCTATTGTAGGGAGTATACTAACTACATTTTAGTTCTATCTGTGTTATGTGTGTAGTTAACTGTTGTAGATGATAGGTGATTATACATATATGGTTTTTGTATTTACGCCATCAACAGGCATTTTGTCAAAATGATACTTTTATATATTGCAACGATAGAGCCAGTGCCAAAATGCTCCACCAAACCATTAGGAAATGAAGTGACATTATGGTGAAGAGTAATGCAGATTATTTATAAAGAGAATAAAGTCTATGTAGTTTTAGATGTAGCAAAAGTAGTTTGTAATACAATATAAAATGGATTCTCTGTAATAACATATATTTATATGTATAACTATTTATAAAAATATATAGCAAGCCTTTCCTTCTGAACTTCAAAGTTCTTGGGAATGGTAGGTATTCCACCCATGTTAGAGATGAAAATATTTTAGACAAGTGAAATGAATTCTGTAATATCACAGTACAAGTTGTTGACCAAAACAGAGAGAGTAACCCGAGATACTGTTACTTGAGATATCACACGTGATGTAAGCAGGGATTAGTCATACCTTAAGACACATGTTAATCTGGGAAATACATTGTCATTAAATATTAGAGAATATTTCATAAAATCTGAAATTTGGGGCTCAAATTTGCTTATGTCATCCTCTGTCATGCCGAATCATAGCCTGGTTTTCATTTATGGTGTCTCATCACCATTGATACAATTCAAGGATGAGAACATTGTACTTAAGTCTTTCCTGTGAGAGTATGAGCAGCTGCATCTTTAAATAGTATATAAATTCTGTTAAGGTAACAAAAATGACAAATGATTAAGTATGTTTGGAATTAAATATAATTAGGTTTTTATCTAATGAGAAAATTGAGATAATACTAGCATATTTGGTGACCTGTTTACAACTGAACTGTCATAAGCAAAAATTATTTGCAGTTTATAGTAAGATTCTGTCCATTTCATTCCTGAAAAGCATTCAAAGATTGAGCTACCCCGTATATGCTACCAGAGGATTCCGGTCCTTATCTAGCATGAGTTAAGATGCATGGGGCAGCTCATTGTATTAGCAAAAACCAGCAACAAATTAAAATTTTTTGTAAGCTCCTTATAGTAGTCTACATTGTGTACTGGACATGTCTATACAAGTGCAAGGAGAGAACAGAATGACCTCTTTTTTTAGATGTAGGGTTGTGTGTCGTGTTATTTTATGAATTTTTCATGGTGGGTTCAGTAAGGTTACGTGTGATTGCCCTCCTTGAATTCTCCTGGCCTGGCAATTATAGACAGAGAAATTTCACTCCTCCTAATAGCTTACCTTAGTGAAGCATCTTAAGAATTGGCCCCTGACATGCTAATAAATCTGTGACACATTTGGCGACAGAGAGCAAAGTTCAGAATTGCTTAAATTGCATAGGAGCAGATGGAAAACGGACAGCTTGGACTCATGAATTTGGTAGAGAGCAATTACTGCTCATTGTACAGGCTCAGTCGGTTTTCCAATTGATATGACATCAATTTCAGTAATTTGACTGCTCTTCTGCCTAGTCTATTTGGTGTTGATGGGCAGGAGAAGGAATGAATTTTCTTCAAGCTTCCACTTATGGTATTTCTTCTTTTGTATGTCTTGTTTTGATTTCATTTTTGTATATGAGGTCACAGTAGGCCATATTCTCTGTGTAGGGAGGAGTATGTTAACAGTGTAAAATATTGTGGATTCTGCTATTTCTTGATAATAACCTTCAATTTCTTAATCTTTACTTTGTTGGCATCATGCATTTCACAGAATAATATGAAATTCAAACAAATTAAAAATACAAATTAAGAATAAGTGTAGGGTGATGAGAGCTTTTCAAGTGATTTAAGTAAAATTTTGTCTTTCTGGAATCCATGACTGCAATGACTTGTTGAGTAACTCACTGACAGATCATACTTGGTCTGGCTATGGGCATTTTACTATGAAAGAAGTGTATTTCTTAGTATACAAGAAATGTTCTGCTGAATTTTAATTGACATATTTGAATTGTTTTCTTTGGACCTACTTCTGCAACTTCTTTTTGAGTAGTGCACTGCTGGTGCACAGGACTATTTTTTTGTATCAGTAATCTTTTGTTTTGCTTGTTTGTTTCTCATGTGAGAGATTCCAGACTAGCTTAAATGCTTTGCAGGCTTTTTCTTTTCTACTGCTCTCACCTGATGCTGTGTTTAAAATGCAGACAAAACTGAAGGAAGAACTGATATATGTCCTACCATAGTATTTGCTAATACATAGTGCAAAGGATAAAAATGGGCTGCTGAATGCTAATTTCATACTTTCATACATCATGTGGTGCTTCAAAGACAGCATATAGTGTTTTCTATGAAAAGGAAATGGCATGGGGAAGGCTTTATCATCACTCTGATATCAGTACTTCTGAATTTCTATCTTTTACTGCAGCATATCAGTACATCATCTGTAGGCCGCCTTGTGCCATCAGAATAGCTGAACAGCTGTTTTGGACATAATGCGCTTTACTTTCAACCTTAGTGCGTAGCAACCAAAATGTACTTATCTTTCCCCTATATACTACGTTACATATTCCCGTGTCCCTGATGTACTGCCACAGGCGCATCATAGACAGCTGCGTAGCTGATGCTGGACAAAACCTATTAGTACCACCATTGACATAATTATTGCCTTGGAGCTAGTTCTGTTAAGTAGATAAAATACTTCTGTTAAGTGGAAGGAACGTGGAAAGCAAAACGAAAAATAGAGGGAAGGCTCACCTGATTAGTTTGTTGTCATTTCATTGCTATGAGCCTTCTGAGTACATCTACAATGTATGAAAGGAAGAGAAACTACTGAAGAGATGTTTTTTGTTTCCATCCTTTGAATCAAAATTGTCAGGGGATATCTGGGGAGGCCTCTCTGCTCTGACCCTTGAAGGGATTGCTCGATAGAAAGAAAGATAATTGCCTCTGAAACGCTTCTGTCAGTGTAGACAGAACACCCAGCTGTTGCTTATGCTGTGATGGCAGTAGTCCTCCAGATACAACTCTTAGCATATATGGAAATGACAGCTCTGAAATGCACAAAACACAGCACTGCCAACCTCTTCTCTGCCAGAGGGGAAGCAAAGGAGCCCGTGGTGGTGCTACCTGTGAATATTGAAATATTAAGATCAATGCAAGCAATTAGAGCCATTGCTCAATAGGTGTAACCAAATAAAAGGGAAACCATTGTAACTTAGAAAACAATTACATGTAAGATAAGAAGCTCTGGAGCAATCTCATTTTAATCAGCTTGGCCTTGGAAAACCAAATGCACAAGGATAAGAAAATTACAAGATGATCACAAAACCAACTTTGAAGGATGCGTGATACCAGGACTGTCTGAGCCTTCATCTGAGGACACCCAGTGACCACCCGCAGGTGCCAACAAACATGTGCAAAAGACATTAGCATATGCTACTGAGTTCCTGGAAAATCCATGAATGTGATAAGCATTACTCGGAAATATAATGAATACGTATATTAACATAGTATAAATACTTGTTAGTTTCATCCTTTGGGTGTGCATGTTAGGAGGAGTTATCCCCCGTGCACCCAGCGCTGCAATAAAGAAAGCCTGCTTTCTAAAACTTCAAAATAAGTCTTAGAGAGTGAATTATTTTGCCGCTTTCTGGTAACAGTGGTGTCTCACTGGAGGCAGGAGGACCCATGTGTGCAGTAGGGGAGGTGTATGTAGAGGACACAGAGCCAGGCTCTCCTGCCTTTTCCCAGAAGAGCACCCCCAATTGTTAAGTCCATCCAGTTGCTTTTGAAATAACTAAAGTGACACATAATTTATTTTTTTTACTGTATGCATGATTAAGTTCTGAAACTTACTGCTATAGGATGTTTTGGATGCTAGAAATATTTTTTTAAAAGGGCGGGGGGGCTAAAAATGGTTCTGGGTGGATTCTGGATGAAAAAAAAAGTGTCTGCAGTGGCCCACATGTGAATCATGCAGGCCATCATAGACATTTCAAATTCAAATTCACAGCTATTAGGAAGCTTACACCAAGGGGAAAAAAATCCTGTTGTTTTGCCTTTCCCTGCTTGTATTATTAAGAATGCATTTGTGCCAGGGGCCAGGACCCTCGACTTTGATCTGCTGTTCTGACCCAATACAGCCATTAATACCTTTGTTCTCTGACTACCTGCATATGGGCATAGAGCCACTGAACCCCATCTTTGCATCTGACTTCCAAAAGCAGCCTTAGATTTTGTGAGCAAGTCAGCTGCTACAGAAGTATGTCTTTTATTTCCTGTGTTTTTTCCCATATGAGCGGTTTCTTCATTGTCTGAGTCTACAAGTTTCATACAAGATAAAACTAAACATGCACGCATGGGGTGGTGGTGAAGAGGAGCAGAGAAGCAGAGCAAGGGGTCTGGCTGCAGAAAGCAGCTGCTCTCTGAGGTGCTGCTGGGCATGGAGGAGGGACAGGGCAGGGGGAGGGAGGATGTTTGCCTGTAAGGCTGCGTCCATCCCTTCCTCTCCTCTCTTCAGCAGCAGCTGCTCCCACCCCCCCTCCTTGTGCTGCCTTGGTCGCAGTGATCACTGCTGAGCTCTTTAGGGTGCTGTAAGCAGGCATGCATGGGGGTGCTGATGGTTTGGCAGTGCTTGTTGCTACAGCAGCTGTTCCCCATCTGTGGGGAAGGGGTGGTGGTCACAAGCTGCCAGCTGGACCATGCTGTCATAGAGACTGACAAGCTTGGGTTGCGGAATGACTGAATAGTTACGGTTGGAAGGGACCTCTGGAGATCATCGATAAAGATTCAGCTGTCTGATGGTTCAGGATCTCAACTGAGAGGTGGACTGGTCTGGTCCACCAGGCTTGTACCTCTGACTGGCCAGGTGTAGTGATGGCATGGTGACAGCATACTGTCAGTTCTTTTCAGTATCTACTGGAGCTGTCTAGATGCATAGCAATTATCTAGATGAAAGGTAAAAAAGATTAAAGTGGTGAAGTAAAATCAGCATTAAGCAAGTGGTTGAAGAGCCTCCAGTACTTCCAAATTACAGGGCAGAGCCATGGAAAGAAGAAAAAAAAACACTTAGAGACCAGCTCAGACTGATGTAACTTTATTTCAATGTTAATTTTTTCTTTATGTCTCCAGATTTAAAATATACTATCCCTGATATCAGACTCATAAAATCATGCATCCAGTCTTGAAGGTGGATATAACCAAGTGAAGCTGTAGAAGAGAGTAAATATGAAGTTCTCATTTTCATCCTCAGAAAAGTGAGTGTGCTGTCAAGCAAATCTGTAATTTTAGAACTCCAACGTTTCCCTTAGTATTTAAGGAAACTGTCCTGAAGGTGAAAGAAGACGAAGAGACCAAGACTGGCAAATGAAAAGTTCTTGCTGGGTTTGATTACTGCTTGTGGGGTTCTACATCTGAAACCCCTCAGCTTAAAGGTCTATGCTTCTGTGACTCTCTCTTGGATAGTATTTCTGGGATATATCCCACTTTTCTCCATGTAATGCCTTCTGCAACTGTTAAACCATGCCCTCCGTACAGACTGAATAGTTCAATACTGGGCTTTCTGCCCTTCTGACTGAGATTGAGATAAGAACAGTCCAGTTCTTTTGTTACTTCACTATATCTGAGATCAAGTGCTTCCTATTATCTTAATCCAGAGTTCTGCAGTCTTTTTTTAGCACAGTGCTGCTGTTGCTGAAGGAGAAATCAGCAGTTGTAGGGGCACAGTTTTTGCAAAGTAAAGCTTTAGAAAAGCAGTGGTTGAGGTGTACCTAAAATACTGTTGCTTTCCCATCTGCTGCTTCTGTCCTCTTCCTCCCCCCACCAGTTCCTATCAAAATATATGCTGCCATTGACTTGTGTCCCTAATGATAGGCTATTTTCTTAGCTAAACTGCAGCCAAAACCAAAAAGATGACCCTTGAAAGGAAGTTAATGCTGCACTAGGTGCAGTTCGTGCTGTTCTGGGAGCAGCATGATGCCATTTTGCATGAGAGGATGAGCTGGAAGGCAGGATGTTTTGCAGTGCTTCACATTTTCACTGGCAGTTCTTCCAAATGCAGGGCTGGGGTGGGGCTGAAGGCTTAGCTTGCTCTCTCTATATTCCTTCTGCCTTCACTGGCTTGTAGTAGTTCCTGTGTTTCTTTGAATGTGTAGCTGTACTCAGAGCACTGAGTAGCAAGCTACTCAGAATCTTACTCTTTTTTATGTATCCTCATACATTTTCTGTCTGGTGTGCTAATACTTATTAATAGCTAACATTACTTGGTTTTAAAACCCTTGTCCCTCTTGGGATTGGGTGTGCATGTGTGTGTTGAGTGTGCCAGTGAGTTAATTCACTTTGGTGACCAGACTGAAATAAAAACAAAAGATGTCTTGGACCAAAAGCAAAATCAGATCAGCAGCCTTATGTGAATCCTTAGCCTACCATGCAACCACCTCTTGACAACCTGTGCTCAGGCCAGAGAAAACCAAGGACCAGAAAAAAAAAAAAAAAACAGGGATGTGACTGGTAAAGAGTGAGTTGTATTGGCAGAACTGTATTAGGAAGATTAGTCACCATCTGTTCACCCTAATCCTGCACCTGGCTCTAGACTGTGCCACTGTTCAACCAAGTGATGATCTTACGCAAAATATTAAAGAATTGCAGGGTTAAGTAATAAGGCTCTACAGTCTCCCAAATGTTCTGCTTTGCTTTTAGTTCTGTAATAGTCCCTGTGGAATAATTGCAAGTGGTGCTGTAAAACCTTCTTAACCATGAGTTAGCGACACTGCTTTTCTTTTAGCCTTTTAATTTCTCTTCATGACTTCTCACTGATGTTTATATTAACCACCATATAGTGTACCATGGTTGACAATATCTTACTCATCTTGTTTTTCTTAGATAATTATTTTTGCAAAAGAAAACACCTGTAATATATATTTCTGTGAGTCATTCTTAGTAGTTGTAGTCGTGGTTAACTGTTTTTGGCTTCTCTGATTTCTGCTTAGCATAGAGCTGATCCTGTTCTTTTCTCATCTTGTGGAGTGATAGAGCAGTCTATGGCACTGACCAGTGGTGGGTGAGATTAACCTTTATTCATAGTGAAACCTATGAAATTCCACTTGGAAAAAGGAACTTCAGTGAAGGTGGTAGGAGACGGGATGCAAAAATTGTCAGTGACCACTGCTCCCCTTCAGAAGCGCTGAGCAGAGACTGAAGGGCATGGTAGAGTGGGAAGCAGCTGTTCAGAATTGTAGAGATGTCACAGACATGAAAATACAATCTCATACTGCAAAGGCTTTGAAATCCTCAGAAATCCTCAATGTAGTCTAAACATTATAATTTCCTGAATGTTTCTTTAGTATAGGGTTCATACTTTTTAATGGAATGTGTGTTCACAAGAAGAAAAATCCGTTACTGCATCTTTAGTACTTGTACTGAAGTCTCTTTGCCTGCCTTTGCATGCAGTAAGACACCTTTTAAGTGCTCTAATTAGAGCTGGCCTCTTGGCTTTAGTGGCTGCAGCAGTGCACAAGCAAACAATTCAGGTGAAGTTAACTGTGCTAGAAAGAGGATGGAGAAAGGGAGTTACAAAATACCTTTTTTCATATGTGTTTTTCTGTATTATCCTTTGGAGATACCAGCTTTTTGCACTAGCCGTGTTTCTTCGGTCATTTCCGTATAGTGTTTTCCTGTGTTCATGTCTACTAAAAATAGATAAAGCTCCATGTTACTACTAGTCATGTTCAATAGGTGCACTTCAACGTAGCCCTTTTCAGATAGCATGCAGGTAATGACTGCTGGTTTCTTTTATAGTAGGACTTAATACTCCAACTTATCATGTACTGCAGAGGGAAAATGTAAGTTGCTTCTCATTGCCTGCCATGGGCTTTCTGGCCCTAGCTTCTAAGAGGTGCATGTTTGTGTGTCAGTGCTGTTCAGCCAGTTGTGTCTGCAATTCTTTAGCTCACGATTGATTGTTTCCCTGGAATGACAGACAAAGACTTGGGTGTTAAGCAGTCATAGGGCTATGGTGGACCACCTTCCTGGCTCAGCAAACAAGCAGGCGTCATACTTTGCAAACAGATGGATGAGGGTACAGGCAGCCTAGAGAGCACGTGTGCAGCAAGGGTGGATGTTAAGGTCAGAATTTCCTGGACAAGAATGTCTAAATTGCTGTGCCCTACTTATCCAACTGTGACCTGGATTAATGAAAGGGAGGGTTTATACAGAGAAGTACTTTGAGTACATTTAGTGAGAGAAGAGAGAGACGTTTTCTTTTGTATCTGTACAGGTGGTCCTTCTGAAGCAAGCCAAAATAAGCTTCCTCACCTGGGTAACGGCCTGAATAGGTTGGCAGGGTGTGAATCCATTTTCAATGTCTTTAAAGAAAAGCGTAACAGTTTGCCAGTGTACAGCCTTTAATTTATTTTTTTCTTAACAAGTTTCTTCTTGGACCATTGAGTTAGGCTGAGGCCTAATAATTTTTTTTCTTTTAACCATAGGCAGTTCTAAAACAGCAAACTATTAATAGTGAAATATTGGTTTATAAGAACACTAATGCACAGGGGATCCTAGAGCAAACAAGGCAATGCTGTCAATGGCTCAGATTGTTCTTAATTACAATAATGGCGTTATAGGAGCTGCAGTTGCTGTCGGGCACAAAAGAAGATAATGATAATGTCAGAGTGCTCAGAGTAAATGCAGTATAATGTATTGCAGTACTGGATTCAAAAGATGATATGCCTAACTTGTCGTCAGAGTACATGAAGAAGAAGAATGGTAAAAGGCCAGAACAGTTTTTGTTGTAACTATGTAGTGCAGGGTTCTGGGGTTGTTGGTGGTGGGCTTTGTAGGTTTTGTTGTTGTTGTTTTGGTTTGTTTTTTTGTTCACTTGATTTTGTTTTTTTGTGGGTTTTTTTTGGTGGCCTATGCCTTCAGCCTTAAGAAGAAATGTCAGGTCTTATGTGTTTAAATGATGTGTATTAATTTTACTAGACGGTATGGTCACATCTGTCCTCCCCCCTTGGAATAAAGAAAATCACCCTTGCTTTGAGAAGGAAAGGAAACATGTATTGGCTCAGTACTTTCATACCCTCAACACATTTGATATTGATCCTATTAGAATAAAATAACATGAATATGATAGATTTGCCCCTGAGTCAGAATTTGCCCCAGTAGCCTCTGGAAATATGTCTATATCTATTTGATGCCTAAGATCCCTATTTTATAACGAGACCAAAAAAAAAAAAAAAAAAATCAACTCTAAGTTTTGGGGATGTTTTAAAGCTGCAGCTAAATTTTATGGCTAGAGGCCAAATCTGAACTATAGTACTTGTAAACATTTTAAGGCTGTATGCTGTGCACTCTAATTCATTACTGTAGAGGAAGACACTTTACTGTTTTACTGCAAAACAAAACATACAGCAAAGCAGCTCATGGTCTTGGATTCTTGGCACTGCTTTGTTATAATTCTCAATTATAGGTAAGAACAGATAATAAACTGGAAATTAGTGGTGGTGTTCCTCATTATACCACAACCGTTCAAAGTGACTTTGCATCTTGCATACTTCCTAAAACCTCATTGCAATGGGGGTTGGAAAAAAATAATCAGCATCCAGTTGATTTGCATCTTTTTTATTTTGTTCATCTTTAACTGACTTGAAACAGTTACTCACAAATGAAACAATTTATATAGAATCCAAATAAATATTTTTTAGGAGGAGTTGTCTCATGCACAGAATGCCAGTATGCTTTGTAAATAAACATTTTCTTAAACTGACAGCAGGGTGCAGGTGCTCTATAGGGCACAAGGTGGCTCCAGTTCACGAGGAAAGTTGGCGTCAGTGGAGTAAGTGCCAGGAATTAGTTCACAGGAATCGGCTAGAAGTGTGTCAGAATGGAGCTCAGCATTTTGCTGTATTGCAGGTCTGGTATTTTGAATATGAGCTGAATCTTACTGCATCTCTGGAAGAAGACTGTGTCTAGTCTTAGAGCAGGACTAATAAATTTAGATTGCATTTTGTTTCTCTTATTTCATTTTTTGAAGGAGTTACCCCAGTGGATTTTATCAGACGTTCTGAGCTAAGTTACTTTTGTCTGAGTAAAAAGTAACAACTCTATGTGCAGAGCAGCATTCCCAGGATAAGCTACAGAGAAAACAGAGCTGGTGTGTGCAGTAAGAGCAGAAATGTAAAGTAAGCTAGGCAGAAGATAAAACAGAGATTCAAAGGTTTTTGTCTAGCCAGTCATTAAAATTTAATGAGTAGGGGAGATAACAGAATAAGTTGATATGAAAATCCCATATTATAACCAAACTTAATCAAAAATGCTTTGTGTCTGTTGTAGGTCATGCACTCTATAACAATAGCATTTTTGTTTTCAGAGTCTCTTAGAAGTGAATTACTTGTCCATTTCTATTTCCAACATAATAATAGCGGCTAATAGTCTGCCTTTTCACAGAACATCATCTTCTTTGTGTTTCTAAACACCTGAGAATTTTTGAGTGAAGACAGAAAGGGAGATATGCTTGTTCTATCTGTAGCACCTGCTTGGGGCAACTGAGGCAGGAAAAGGTGAATTTAGTTGGTTTACTTCTGTGATCTTCTGCAGGGTAAGAAGTGGAAATGAGCAGTGGTCTAATTTCAAAGGGCTTTGTGCCATTCAAAGTTTTTGTTGGGTTTTTTTAATCTCTGAATGTCTTGATATGGTTTAGAATTTTATACGAAACTGAACTTTTAACTGGGTTTTTTGTGGGTTTGTTTTGTTGGAGGTTTTTGGTTTGGTTTGGTTTTGTTTTTTTTTTAACAGCAGCTCATCTGGTGTTTAATATTTTTGTTTGTGTGAACTGGACAGAAGTTTTCTGGGTTTTGCAGTTTTTAATTTGCCTTACATACTGTTGCAGCAGGCGTTACATTAAATAAATATATGAAGAAATAGCATTTCTTATTGTGATCTTTGCCCCTATCCCAGAGAAGGAGGATTTGGTTAAGAGATTTAAGCTGTTTTACTTAATAACAATCTTTATCAAAGTAATGTCAGGTGTTAAAACAAATTCATAAATCTAACTTTGCCACATTATTTTAAAAGTCTTGAAGCTCAGAGTTTTCCTCTCTAACATCTAATGTTAAATACAGCAAAACAGATTAGGTACGAGACCTATGTAGAGTTAATAATTATTGACTTAGTAAATTCTCTGTATTTTTGGTTTTCTAAGTGAGTTTTATCAAAAGTTAACTGTGGGCATGATTACAATTAGTATCTCCCCATATTAAATCTAATC
Source organism: Aramus guarauna (assembly GCA_013400195.1). Taxonomy (NCBI): domain Eukaryota; kingdom Metazoa; phylum Chordata; class Aves; order Gruiformes; family Aramidae; genus Aramus; species Aramus guarauna. The sequence goes on from VXBL01005835.1 coordinate 18,423, forward strand.
CCTTTGTTCTTCATTCAGATAGAACATCCATGAGGTCAAAGAAACTTTTGACTGAATAAGGAATACACCAACTGGTTCTAGTTTTAGTACATATAGGGCCAGATCATGGGTCACAGCCAGCATGAAAGCGTACAGCTCCAGTGATTCCAGATCTTGTGCATAATAGGCAGATCCTTCACACTGTTATGTTACTTTATTAACATGTCAAACACAGAAGAAAAAACCCTGACAATTTTATGGCTGCTCAGAATCTTATTAGCATGTCTTAATGTTTTGTGTTTCTGAGCTGAAATTATGCAAATATATCTTCAAAAACATTTCCCTGTTTTCATGAGTGAGTGAAGAAAATAGAAGTAATCAAAAATTGGAATTAAATACTCAAATAGTTTGGCCAATTAATAAATCTGCAGTTGCAGAATAGAAGGTCTGTGGGCTGGAGCTGGCTCTTAACTTAATGTTAACTTACATTTAATTAGCCAGACCAGATGGAAGCTGGCTAAGCTTTGCATGAAGGCTTGTGGGAAAAAGACATAATCTTCCATTTTGTCAAAAGAACTAATACCACAGATTAAAGGTCGGTGTTCTTTTCAGAATTTCAAGAGTGGATGCATAGTGGTTGATGGCAAGAAACAGCAAGGGCACTAACAAATTAGCTTAACCCCTAGATGACTAGTATATCAGCTCTACTTGTTTTGATTCCCCAGCTCAAACCATTGGTCTCCAGTTTCAGTAATAAATCCCAGAGAGATAAGAATGTCTGTAGGTTTTATTCTTTTGTCAGGAAAGTAGAGTCCTATGTGGGCAGATAGCATAGATAGAGAGATGAAGCTCTGGGAAAGGTTTTCTTACTCAACCAAGTAAAAATTCATGCTGTTCAGATGCTAAGTACTTGGGATCAGTCTAACAAACCACTTAATTCCTCGCTTAACAATAAGCATGCAAGTAGACAAGTCAAGTAGACAAGTCAAGAAACCATTCATGTGCTCAAAGACGTGCATACATGGATCAAGTCAGAGTGCACAGAGCTTAAGGACTAAATCAGGCACATACTATGTTAAGACTTGAAAGTGTAGTAGAAAAGAGTGAAGCGGATCTGTCAGACTGAACCTTAGGCATAGCTGCAAGAGTTTACACATTTTTAAAATGAGGAAATGAGAGTCCATTAAAAAAAGAAAGAGAAGGGTTAGGATTATGCTACTTGTCTGAGCATTTAACCAGTCTTTGGGGATACTTCCTAGTGGTTTCAGCAAGGTTGGAGAGAGTTCTTTCTGAAGTGGAGAATAACAACTTACACACCAAGAAAATAAGGAAAACTTAGCATTGCCATGAAACATCAAATGCCACATTGCTGGTGCAGAAAGTAAGGTAGCCCTTTGCAGTAGGTAATAATTATTATAACTTTGGTCTGCCATCTTTGCATATCTTATTTACAGTAGCAATACTTGTGTAAAGTCTAGCTTGGGAAAGGAGACTGGGAAATAAACACTTGCTTTTTGAATCAGGTTTATGTCTATGTTCATGTCCAGCAATAGGGAATTAGATATCTGGTGGACTTTACCAGCTGAGGTGCAGGCACCTGTTGAGCTGGTAAGTGTCTTTTGGACACCCAAATACATACCAGATCTAGGTACCTAAATAGCTACTTAAGTTCCCACAATGTCCCCTGTTAGTCTACACAATGTATTTTTAAACACTTAAAAACATTCTGGAGCATTTTAAAATATTCTGGAGCTTGCTTCTATTTTGTAAAAGTTTTTTTGGTACTAGACCATCTTGCCTAGTTTGTTGCATCTAAACTTTCTCATAGTGGCCAAAAATCCACTACCACTCAATGGTTGTATCAGTTAAGTAAAATTATTTGAATGAGATTTTGGATCAGTTCTTGTGAAGAGTAGAGTATCTTGCGAATCATAGAATGGCCTGGGTTGGAGGGGACCTCAAAGATCATCTCGTTCCAGCCCCCCTGCCATGGGCAGGGACACCCTCCACTAGACCAGGATGCCCAAAGCCATTACCCCTTGTTCTATCACTACATGCCCTTGTAAACAGTCCCTCTCCAGGTTTCTTGTAGGCCCCCTTTAGGTACTGGAAAGCTGCTATAAGGTCTCCCATGAGCCTTCTCTACTCCAGGCTGAACAACCCCAACTCTCTCAGCCTGCCTTCATAGGAGAGGTGCTCCAGTCCTCTCATCATCTTTGTTCAAATCTTCAAATCTCAGTTAATAGTCTGTGCTTGCTGACAGTCCCAGGAGAGGGGGCTAGGGAACTAAATGAACATGAAAATTCTGCAACCTGTTTATGATTGCCTTGTATAGATAGAGATTTGATATGCTGAGGTGAGGAAATCTGTGCTGCTGTTTACTGTAGTATTCTTAGAGTATGGATAAACAAATGTGTCCAGCCCCACACTCTACAAGGTGCACAAATTAAAAAAAAATATTTACTGAAAAACTGAAGCACATATGGATTTGGAATCCTACCAACTACTTTGAAAGCTGTATTCACATGTATGCTTGTTGATGCTTTTGTCTGTTTTCTCATTTTTAAATAAATATATCCTGGCGATGGAAGAAGAAAGAATTTTACTAGTCACCGTTTACTAGACCACATTTATCTACAGTTACCAAATGGTGGCATTGGAGATACCACAGTTATTTTCCATTTTGAGTTACTGACATATTTCAGATACCACTTGGTGACAAAATATTTAAAGGGAATGGTAAATTTAAAAACAGTTGTAGCTGCAAATGATGGAATTAGCATTTATTTATCAAGTGGCTCAATTCAGCTGTTGTAAACCCAGAGAAGTATAGGAATAAGTAGTGCACTTTTGGGAGAAGTGTAGGTAGTATGAAAATATTTTTTTTATGTTCCTTGTCAGATAAAACTTAACACTGCACATCTAAACCCAGCTTCTGTTCTCTGATAAATGCCCACTGCCTCATATGGAGTGTGTAGTATGGCCCAGTAAGATTTGTCCCAACAAGTACATTTGAAGAAAACATTTAGGAACAAAGTCATTCATTTACCCTCAGTAAGTGTGGTGGACATGTTCAGGTGGGGATCACATTCAGTTTTGTAAGGACATGAGTACAAATTCTACTTTCATTAAACACTGTTACAAAAACCACTGTTGAAATCAGAAGAGTTTGGAAGCTGTTCTTTTCGTGGAAGTACTGTGCAGTATGAAACTTGCCAAAAACTAATGGATCGTTTGCAGGAAATTGGAAGTTAAAGTGCGTGAGTCAGTCTACTTCAAGGCTGAACAGTTTCCACTGAACTTAAATAATGAATGCCAAGACCTAGAGACAGTAAAATCAGCTGCAGCAGCTTTCTTCAGTTGTTTCATCCGGGCACTGTAGAGGATTCTATTTAGTGGAGTCCTCCTTGTCTTTTAGTTGATCAGGCTTTAAAAGTGTTAGCAGGCATTGTTGTTACTGTCATTGAAACCTTTGCAGAAGCAGCAGCAACCCAACCACCTTTATTTTTGCTTCAAAGCACTTACTACAGAGTATGGGCTAGAATGTGCAGTTTCAGGGATTTCATCTGCAGAAAACAACAACCCACTTTTGTAATGTCAATCTCCAGAAAAGAGAGGATCATTTCTTTATTCAGAAGTGATAACGTCAGCTTCGCACTTTCATCTCAAAGGATACAGGTCATTTACTTCCTGGTATGTATATTGTCAAACATCAGATAAGAGAAAAGCCAAAATAATCCTTAATAGTTTTGATTTTTAACAGATTCTATGCCCAGAGCATATTTGTGCAGTACTGCTTTTTACCAGGGTACTACATGAACCTAACTCTTTGGAGGAATTCAAGAAAGGAATGAGGTGTTCCAGTATATGCACATGGCTTAGTTTTCATTCATGTGAGTTATTTACTTGATGTCTGTGTGTGTAAATAGTGGTTGAGGGCATGCGTGGCCTGGTGGATTCTTTGCTCAATTCTTTGCTCTTGCAGTGGGAGTCCTGTTATGTATCGCTGTATGTACTAGAGCCTTGGGACTTTGGGTTCATACAGGTAGTGTGATGGGAGGTAGATGATGTGTTTCCATTCATTCACAATTGCTCATGACAGTGTCGCTGCTGAGCTACAAAGATCACTGTGTACCTGGAGTCACAGAATTACAGAATGGCTGAGGTTGGAAGAGACCTGTGGTCATCTGGCCCAACCCCCCTGCCTAAGCAGGGCTACCCAGAGCCAGCATGTCCAGGTGGCTTTTGGATATTTCCAAGGATGAAGACTTTACAACCTCTCTGGGCAACCTGTGCCAGTGCTAGGTCACCCCCACAGTAAAACTGTTTTTCCTGATGTTCAGGTGGAACCTCCTGTGTTTTGGTTTGCACCTGTTGCCTCTGGTCCTGTTGCTGGGCACTGCTGAAAAGAGTCTCGCTCTGCCTTTCTTACAGCCTCCTTTCAGATATTTGTGCACACTGAGATCCCCCTGAGCCTCCTCTAGGCTAAACAGTCTTGGCTTGCTCAGCCTCTCCTCATGAGACACATTCTAGGCCATTGTCATCTTTGTGGCCCTTCACTGGATTCTCTCCAGTAACTCCCTGTGTCTCCTGCACAGGAGAGCCCAGAACTGGGTATGGTACTCGAGGTGTGAAAGTGCATATGCACATCTCTCCCCTGTATCCCCTGCTTTACCACCATGCCCAGCATCCATGCAGTTCTTCAGCTGTGGCTTGGCCAAGAGTATGGGCGTGAGGTTTTAAGAAAATTTGAGTATGCTGCTATATGAAATTCATATGAAGTTGGTCAAATGTTTCTTGGTGAGATTTAGTCTGAGTAAGCTTAATATTATTTAGAAGAGTAATTAACCGCTTTTTCAAATAGAGAATAGTCCTGGATCAGGAGGAAAGAATTTGTATTTTTTGTTTTCTTTGTTCCCCTCCTTCTTTCTTTTTTCTTCAGTTAGATAGAAACATAACTGAGGTTTTCAAAGCCAGCTAGAGAATTTTGCTGCACTGACTCAATGTAATATTCTGTTGCCAAGTCTACTATTTGGCTCTGAAAATCCCAACCTGAGATGTGCCCACCTAGAGCATGCCTCCTAAATAATGGCTATAGACTCAGCTGGATTAATTTACATGGATGGACCAGGGTGCAATTTCTATTCTCTTTGCTCCCAAGGGGGAAATATTTCCTCTGGGTGTAGCCTTGGAGAAGACCATCTAAAGGGTCCAGAGAAATGTTACCATTTCAGGTCTTGAAAGAAAAGCTGAATTACACCAGTGGGTATAATTATCTGACACTTTCCTAACATTTATAACCTAAATAGGAATGTTAGATTTTGATTCCTTTTGATTATTTAATATTGCATTTGATAAGCATTTTTTTTATAAATAGCAACTATCTCTCTTATATCTGCTAGTTAACATAAAAACAGGTAAATGAAGGCCGGACCAGCTCAGCAAGTACTGGCCAGAGATGTACAGCTGCAGACAAGTATAAGACGCATATGATGGCTTTTCAGAATGCTCTGCCAGCCTCCAACAATTTGTCATTGGCAACTCTTCTTATGTACGTTTACTAAACCTCTCTCCAAATATTTTCTTGGGTGAATTTTCCCATTTGGCTTCTGACCATGTGAAGTTTTTAGGACCTTTTACTGTGCTACATAAGGAGTTTCTCAGTTTTACTGTGAGCTTTCCAAAGATCCATCCCTTAATGTTGGTTGTCTTTTCTGGAATATTGTTTTTTGAGTGCACGTTCCCTCTTCACCTTCTTTGCTGAATGATCACGTGGTCCTGAATGTGCATGATTTCATGTGCACAGCAGGATATTAGAAAGTTCCAGCATTAATGCTGTAGTTTCATGGCTCTTACAAGCTGAAAGATGGAGTCTCACTCTGATCATAACCCCTGGGGTGTCGCCTCCCTTGAGCAAATTCACGTGTTTGGGTGGCTGTGAAATGAATGGGATTGGGAACTGACATAGGTTAAAACTAACCTTTTTTTGTTGACTGTTTAGTTTTAATCTGAAGCTCTTTCCTGCTGTAATTTATCATAAGGCCATGTGAATGCTTGTGCGAGAGATGATGATCATATGGGAGTGAGAATGAACAGCAAGTTTGGGAACAAGGTGCAATCAATCAATCATTTCAAAAACAGTGGCCATGGCACAAGTTCCTGTGTTAGATTTGGATGTTTAATTAACGTGTGCCTCAGTTTCCAGGTATGTGAAGTGGTGCAGTGAGTAGGATTCAATTTGAAAGACCATTTGAGCTTTCTAGATGAAAAAAGTTAAGGGTTATTAAATGTGAATGTGGTGAAAGGCTTAGCAGACAGGTGTGGCTTAAAGAATTGGTTTGAAATCCAGTAATTTAGTTCTAGGTTTAATTGAAAGTTGTAATCCCAGCAATTGGTGCCAATGTCTTCTAGGATTTAAATCTAACGCACTGAAGCATGTAATTTAAGGCTTTACAGAACAGTGTTAGCACATATACGCTTATCACTCAGAACGTGTTAGTATTATTCCTGTGGAATGCTCTTAATTAAAATCCAGTAGTTGCTTACAGTGCATTTGATGCTTGCTATCATGAGTGCTCAGTCAAGTTAGCAGAAAAATAAATTTAAAATAAGCATGATTTTTCTTGGAGGTACAATATAATTGGCAGATGCATTTGTAACTGATGTTATCATTAACATACAGGAGGTTTCGGCAAGAGACTCATTGATGAAATTATTCCTGTTTTCCTTTTCCAAATCCAAATATTAGCTTTAGTATGAGGAAAGGGTCTTTAAGTTGGTACACCAGAAAACAGGGTGCTTTTGGAGCAAAATAGCCACTAAGGCATGTCCACTTTACACGTTGTACTCTAACATCTCATACTTAAAAGCTGGATTTTTCTTTTTTTTAAAAGGTACACCCAGAAAATCTCTTGATGAATTGGAGAAATTTTTTTCCTTTTTTCCTTTTTTTTTTTTTTTTTAAGAGGAGGAACACATACCAAAATAAATATTTTGTGATATAATTGCTTCTTTCTCAAATTTTATGTTGTTTTTTTTTTTGCTGGTGTATAGTTGGTGCTCAGTAGATAGGGTTAATTGTTTCAGTGTGAGCAACCAAAGTTTTAAATATGAATTCTAACTTTTTGACCCCATTAATCATAAAACTGCCTGACCTATCTTGCATACTGTAACACTGCTTTTTTTTTAATTGATGAGTCATGAGCATACATTAAATACAATTTCTTTAAAAATCAAAAAAAGCTCTGCTTGCATCTTAAAAAAGATTTTGTAAGCTAAGAATTTAGCATATGTATGTCAGTACATATTGCAGTGGGCTTATGATATAATAGCTTCAATGAAAATTAGATCCAAATTAGAGTAGACCGAAAAAGGTTTGTGGGCACATGTTTCTAGGAGTGGCTGGAAGAACTGACTGTAGGGGAAGATTCAGTCATCTGTGCGCTCTACCTAGAAACCAGATAGGGTGATGTTTCTGGTTAAAGCAAGATGCAGAATTTCAAGCAAGGAACCAATGAATATGAAAATTAATTTTTGTGTTTACTCAAAAAGAAAAACTCCAACTATGCTCTAATTATTTTCTTTGCTTCATCTTCCAAAAATATGTTTAGAAATTAAATAAAAAGCATTAAAGTATTTCAACAAACCAGTTGGTTGGGTTTTTTGGATTTTTTTTTTTTTTTTTTTAGTGCCATTAAAACTTCTTTGGAGGAGAAAAACAAACTCTTGAGGACCAAAACCCTGCCCTCTGTTACAGCCCAGCACTTACTGGGCTGCAGAGCTGTTTAACCCACTCTGTGCAGAGCAATCACAGAGTTAGAGCTGAGAGAAAACTGAACAAAGACCGATGACAAGATTTAAATCTATCTGTTGTTCAGTTCAAAAGCAAGCGTGTTTTGAAGTCCATAGCTTTTTAAATGTATAAGCATATTTAACTCATGTATGTCTGTGGAGCTGTTTTGCTTCAAGGCACGGGGCATGCTGCTGCTTTGTATTTCAGAGTGCTCCAAATCTTCCTCTGCTCTTTGGACTTTCTGGATCGCTCTGTTTACTCCCGAACGGCTTGCCTCCTTCCAAGTTATTTTGTTCCTGGGTTGCTTTAACTTTTTTCTCCCACCAGCCAGCCACTTGTTAATTTATCAAAGAGATAAGAAATTGTGTGTACAATTAACAAAAGCCTTCTTTGGTTGCTTTCACCCTTACCCCTTCCCCCTTTTTTTTCTTCTAATTCCTGGTGACCCTGCTTTGACTTTTAAGAAGTGGCAGGATCAGGCCATTAAGTCGAAGTGAATTATGAAATACTTAACCCTCTTGTCTCCTCTCTGAAACATCAACCCCACACATACCAGTTACGCGCAGAGGCTTCTTACAGAAGATTTTAGATGGCATTTTTTTGTAGAAAAATGTGACGTCTAAGCATTTGTTTCTAGCCTGGATTGCGGCATGTGTAACGAACAAGAGGGATAAAACCAGAAAATTAATTTCCTCACACTCCGAATCCCTTGCGTCTCCAGGAGCTCTACTTTTACCATTTTAAAAATGATTTTTGGATAAAAAATACACTGCAGGGTTCCACACTTTATTCAAGGAGTTAAAAGTCTGGAGCTGTGCTTGATGAGCCAGATGGTCTTTAACAGTAACATTGTTCATATTGTTTAGATTATCCTGTTGCAAGTACAGTGCCTCCTTTACCTTTTATGGAAGAAAGTGTGGAAAATTGACCACAGATGTAAGTAACCAAGAATGATGGCTGAGGCAATTCTTACCAGGCCTCCCTCTCTAACACGCCTGATCCTGCAGATAAAAATAAATAGAGAAATGTGAGGCAGCATGAGAAATATCTAGTGTTACCTATTTAAGTGTTTAATTTGAGCTCTGTGAGCTACTAAAATCTTTATTTTCTTAGACTGAGATTTCTTCATGTTGAACCAGTTTCAGTCTCTCAGTGTAGGCAGACTGAATGTAGATTTTTATCCAGGTACTAAATAGCACATCATTATATATTTTTTTCCATCCTGGTTGTAAAAAGGGGAGTGGGAAGAAGCCAACTACACTGACCTCAAACACAGTTTATAGTCCAAAAATCTTCATGAGAATATTGGTACCCATTTTGTGCTGTAATGAGAGAGCACAAACTCCCCATTAATATTGATTTGATTGGTATCAGAAGCAAAGGCTGTGCCAAATTAATTAGAGGTAGCTCATTTTTACTCCTTATAATGGACTGCTGAATTTGTGAAGCATCTTGCAAGAGAGTTCCAGATTGAAATAAACTTTTTTAGACAGGTATCTCTTTTGTGCACTATCTGGAATTGGAAAGCTCAGTGCTTAAACAGAACAAAGAGAAAATGCTACAAATGAAAGCAATAAAGCCCTGTTTTATAAAGTCCCTTTGTCTCCTATCACTTTTCTCTCCCCCTCATTTCCTTCCTCTTATTAGGAGCTGCTGTCAAACTGCATTTACTTATGGCAAGTGGTTCCCTTCGGAGCCCCTAAGCTGATACCACTGCATTTGCATGCAGGTGCTACTGTGGTGGAGCACAGCCTCTCATCTGCCCTTTTCCCCCTGCCCTGGCAAAGCAAAGAAAGCTGTAATTATAAACCAACAGGTTTACTGTGTGAGGGCCCAGAAACTGAAAATCTCCTGTTTGTTCATCAGCATGGGTTAGCTGGCTGGTACTCTTTAACAAGGTGGTAGATTCCTTTCACTGTTAAAGGCAACATCTTCTCTTTATTACACTAAGCCTTGATTGATCCAGGAAATATTTTCTTTTGCCTATGCAGTGCTTTTAAACTTAATTCTGATGGCATTGGTTTCTAGAAGCATAGACTATCAGATCCTCTTTCTAATGTTTTTTTAAAGACTTTTTAAAAAATTGTCAGGAAAAGTGTTTTACAGGAATCACAGGGGGTTGGAGATTATGCTGAGAACTACGCAATCTAGAATGTAATGTAAAATCAGCGGTTAGCACTTTCTCCTTCTGAGGAGGAAACAGACTTCTAAGACAGTTAAAATGGTTAATTTTAGGTGCCACTAAATGGAACAAGAGAAAGTTAATACTCCTTTTCATATTTTTAATACTTGCGTTCAAAATATGATCAATTGGATTGGCAGCACGGGGCACTGTTTTTTGTGGTTTAACTTCTTGTTCTGCACCCTGCAGAATCTGGAAAACAAGATGTGTTGGACATACCAGCTCTGGCTCTGTGCTTGTGGTTGTAGGGTCGAGAAAGGGGAAGCTGTGAAAGTGCAGGTGGGGAGGAAGTGGCAGCAGCAGCACTAGAGTAGGAGAGTGGAAGGGGACAACAAAGAAGGGCTTGGAGGGGGGTGGACAGATGAACAAGGTGACGGGAGTGTTCAGGAGATGACCAGCTTGAATCAAGATGAAGTGGGTGAGGGGAGAGTGATGCTGTGGCAAATTGGTGAAGCTTAGGGTGGGGGACTGCTGCTGAAGTGCCTGTGTCTGGGAGCCAGTAGGAGCCAGTAGCCCTTGAGTGCTTGTCCTGGTTCAGTTCTGAGGGAGTATGCAGGTGGTATCGTGAGGCTTAAAGTGCTACTGTAGCTCTTAAACAGCAGAGATATATTAACCTTTGTTTGTGCCCACAGTCAATAGATGCTTACCTCCGTGACAAATTAAGGTTTTGCTTTCTTCTTCCTGTTAACACTATAAAGCAACCACAGCTATGGAGAAGGGTTTGGACACCATCCTGGCTACTACAACAGACTTGTTAACTTAATTGCAGCTGGGCTGCACAGATAACAAAGGGCAGGATTTGCCTGACATGCCCTGTAGTACTAATAAAAATGGACACATTTGAAGAAAAACAGAACCTTTTTTCAGGTTCAGGCTGTATCTGGACACCTAACGGAAAAATTAAGATTAACTTGTTCACAGATGTAACATTTTGCAGCAGAGTTCGAAAACTGATCCAGATTGGTCAGAGATCAGGTTTTATGCTTGAGGTAATCATTCATTCAGCAGGGGAGCCTCACCTGCCTTTTAACTCATTCAGACTAGAAATAAATACCAAGATCAATTAAAGTCAGAATGTTTCAGAAAATAGTTCTAAAGCAAGGCTTTCCAAGGATGAACGTAGATTTCAGTCTAGATTAAGCTGTGAACACATGGTTCACAAGACCCCTAATTGCCCATTAGATAAAGCAGAACTATTGATCACTGTTAGCACTCTAGAGAAGTAAGATGGAAAAGTTCTTATTATCTGGGCAGGAAGAGAGCACACAGGAAGAGCAACAGTGCCACACAATACAGCCTGGACTTCTGTAGGCCACTGCAGAATTGCATGAAAGCCTCTGAACTGGAAAGCCTATTTCCAGGAGTTTACAGCACTTATATTATGTGGGTGCAGTCTGGAAAGGTAACTCTACAACCCACTGTGTAAACCTGGTACTGATTCTACATCTTTGAGATCTTGATTTTAATCCCAGTGGTATTAAATGGTAGTGCCGGAGTTCAAAGCATATGGTCCGTTTAAGGAACAATCTGGTGGTCAGTGACCTGACACTTCCCTGAGTGTCTTACAGGGCTCTACTTGAATTCTGCTTGGTTTGGAGTTGCCTCCGTGAGAGTTAGTCACTGGTTCTGATCAGCAGGATGGCAGCAAAGCAGTACTGTGTATTCTAATGATTTTATCTGAAAAACTAATTGAAAGTTAGGTTACTGAAATCAGAAATAGTCTGTGTGCATGTGATGGGTGAGAAGATCTCGGTTTCTCTGGTGCCTGTGTGGTATTTTGACTTGTTGCTTTTCATCTGTTTATAAGCGTAGGACTGAAGGAGCGAAGCCGTGCTGCTGAGGGACTGCGAATAGAGAGTACTTTCTCAGCAGGACACGAGCCCTAAGCTCTAACAAGCATTACTTGATTTGTAGAACAGACTAAGGTCTTCTGTTGAACAGCACTATGTAAATATTAGATACTTTTATTTTTAAAGTGGTGTACCCTACTACTTCTTGTTTCTGTCAGATATGCGGGGAATTTCCTTTTTCACAAACAATGCCTGTCTTGGTAGAAGCCTGTTTCCATGACTAAAACTATGATGAGAGCATCAACCTAGTATGGTTCCAGGAATAACCTACACATCAGCTATACTCTGCCAAGAACACAGAGACTGGTTATTGAGATGAATGGTTTTGGTTAATATGCACCACAAAGTAGAAAAAAAGATGTCCATATATTTTAGTTCATAGATAATTATCAAGAAATTGTGTATGGGGAAAAATAATGTATGGTTGGGGACTAGAAATATAAGCCTTGAACTTCCTATCCTGAAAATATAAATCACTGCAAGTTTTAAAACACTTGCATGACTCATATGCAGAGGTCATAGACCAAATTTGCTGATGGAGGCAGGATGAAACAAATTCGGCTGCATTTTTATGATATTTTTCCTGCTGCTCTTAGCTTTTTATTTACCCAAAGTAATACAATTTTCCAGAGGAGTCTAACAGCTCCAACATATGGAACTGCTATCCAGTTCACTGCTTAGGTGCAAAACTGCATGGGAACGGTGGTGTGTCAATAAATAGCTTACTGCATGTCAGGGAAAGTAGTCTCTCAGGAACCATATTGCCAGCTTGGCAGTATTCTAGAAAAGGAGATCTCAAGATGGAATTGGTATATTAATGCAGTTCAGTGAATAGGACCCAGGCCTAAAGGAAATCCAACTCAAGTAATGTGAAGACTAAATGGAAGGCAGAGAAAGGTAACAAGAAAGAGGAGCTTGTTAATGCGCAGGCCTGTAAATCAAGGGCTTTTCCCCTACTCTGACACAAACTTTGAGCTGATTTTGGACATCCTTGTAAATCAGTACACTGCAGTTTTTCACTTGAGAAACAATGTGATAACACTGAGCAAGCTATTTGGTAACCAATTGTGCTGCCTTTACTCCTGCTGAGTAATATTTTTGTGCCACAAGAGAAATCAGCAGGAGTTATGATTTAGGTCTGATCTGCATACTAGTTTTATACCGCTGAGATTCTGCTGACTTTGAGGTTGTTTCTGTCTTTTCAGTAGCATTGCTGATGTTTAGATTTCAATCCAGTGTAACTTACTTTGAAAATGAGAGGAGAGTAATTCCTGTATTCAGTTTAAAATGTCAGCATGTAACAAGTCAACAAGCGTGGCTCCAGGTGAAAGTTTTAGACCCGAGCGTGACTTGATTTAATGGCAAGCAGTGAGACTCGCTAGTTAGGAGAGAGAGGCTGTATTATTGAGTGTTCCAAATGCTGTGATTTTGTGTGCACTTCCAGTTGTATTAAAGATTTTGTGTATACACACTTCTGAGTGTGTATATTTATAGCGATAACATTCTTTCTCCTGTGTGTTTAGGAAAAAAGCAATGGGCCTGCCTGCGTTTAGTAACACTTGGACCTTGAAGGTGCACTACAAGTAATAGTAACATACTGGGGGAGCTGTAATCCCTTAGGATCTTGACGATGTATTTTTAGCCATTTGTCAGTTTTATATTATAGGTGAACTGTGTCATGTCAATGGTATTTTATTTTTGTCAACAGTCTCATTTTTTGCAGCTGCCACTTGGGTCTAGTTGGAATTGCCCCTTTTGAATGACATTTGTCAACGTTCACCTGTGTTATTTAGGAGGGACACAGTTTGATAATTTGCACATCTAAAAATATAACACTGGTATCTACCTCCTCCCTTTGCATTACACAGTCTGTTTTGGAATTCTTCAGTTCTGGATTTTAGGCCTGGTGAATGAGGAGGGAAGGTTAAGTTTACATAAGCATTGATAGTAGGCATAAAGATTAATATCTATCTTTTTTCTTTTTTTTTTTTTAATGATTTCCAAGAAAGCAGAGCTTACCCAATAGCAAGTGCTTTTGAAAATCACAATTAAATCTTCACATTTCTATTTTGCTAAGTGAATTGTGAATAACTAGTGCACTGGTTGTGCTAGGACAGCTTCTCAGCTTTGCTTCATAGGCTTTTGTGCTGATTGTGAAAGTGATGTGGAGGGGCCTTACACTAGGTCTGTTGGAACAGCTGAGGATTCCTCAAGATGGTGAAATGTTGACCTAGGATGCAAAAAGTTTCATATCATATGTGTCCTGTGAGTGGACTGTGGAAAGTAATGAACTTTCTTGAGAGTTCCACAGATGGATTTCAGAAAGTGTAGCAGACCTCTGAGACTGTCAATGACAAAATAACATTGCTCATACTCCCACCCCTGAAATCCCAGATGCCAGCCTTGTGTCATCCTTTTGAGGACTGGAGAAGGCACAAAGGCAGTTTGGAAACACCTCTTTCCTCACTGCAGTTATACTCCACTAGACTGTAGCACTGCCAGAGATTTGACCTATAATTTCTTGGTAACTGAGCATTTTATGTGACTCCCAGTTTGTATGACTCTTGTTTCTGCTTATGTATAACATATGAGTTCTGTCTTCTCATCTTCCATTTACGTGATTCCTGGCATTTTAAATTCAAGTAGATTAGATTTAGACTTTTTGTAATGAATCTGCATCATTTTGTGTTCTGCATACTCCTGAAATAGCCTGGGGGAACCTGATAGACACGATTTATGTGTATCATTTAGAGACATGAGAAAGCATCTGATTGGTTTTGTCTTTCTTTTGTTAGCTCTTTCCTATAATTCTAATCACCATTTTACTGTAGCATTACACTATTGAGGAAAGTATGATTTTTCAAAGGCAGGATGCTTGCCATATTTAGAAGTGGTGGTACTTAAAGGAAAATGGCTCGGAGGTCTTTACAGCAGATTTTCTCTTACTGATTCTAGTGGTAGCTCAGCTCATAGTTGGCAAGGTAGAAATATATCTGACATGTATTTCACCTACAGTAAGTTTAATTCATCAATTTCTGGTATTATTTCCTGACTTCAACAGCATACAACATGGGTAGGATGCTTCTGTGCAGCGCTGAGCTCTACTGCTGAAAAGCAGTTTGCGTAAAAGCAGAAATGGATGCTGATACTGCAGTGCATTGCATATGGCAAAAGAGAGGAAGGACTAACGAGATTTGGCAATGTTTATTACTGCGATGCTGAGATACGTGGAGTCTTCTACATGGCTCCTGGGTCTCTGTCACTTTTGCGCAGACCAGAGCGAAGGAGACAGAAGCATTAAGGACCTGGCCCTGTAATTTTCCAATTGAAATCAATCGGTACAAACAGTAAGCCAAATTCTCTTCTGATATCAATCAATGCTCATCTGTTGGCTTTAGTAAGGCTGTGCCCATCTGCAGTAGCTGAGAATTAGGCTGTTGCTCCCCTCTCAACCTTTCTGATGACTTAACACAATTTTTTAAACATAAAAGTCTTGTTTCAGATCTGGGTTGTTGGCTTATATGTTTAAATTGGTGGCATGTCAGTACTCATGTAATCAACACTTTGAAGAAGATCCATGAATGAGGTTAGGTAAAAATGCATTTTTTTTTCCTACTACTATCTGGATTTTCTCAGAACCTAGATAATTTTATCCCATTTGCATCAAACATGCAGGTAACTTTAGAATCCTGCATCTGTATTGTTTCTAGAGAGGCAAAATAAAATTACAAATGACAGTAATTGACATTACATGCTTTAATTAAATTTCCTCCTCTGTGAACCAAAACCTTTTAACCAAGTATTGCAGTGCTATTTCTATATTTATTTGTTACATGGGTTAATGTGCTATGTGGCAGATACGGTATTTATCCATTTTCACAAATTAAGCTATCAGTGTCATGTTGCCTTTGAATTGTTTCCTGTATTAATGCCCAAAAACCGCTTGAAAAAGACTTTAGTCCTCCCTGGCTGTAGTTTTGTTTTTACAAAGCTGAAAATTGCGGGGTTGAAAGTGAACCCTTAGGAACAGTTTGGGAAAATCTAGGCCCAAAGCATCTTACAAATGTGCTGTTTTTTCCCTGCAGTGATCTCTGCTAAGGGAAGGAGGATGTGCACAGGCTTTTTGAATGATGGTTGTGTTGTTGTTGTTAGATTACAGGAATTAGAAATTAAGTCCCACTTGAATTTATGTTTGTGGCAGGTGAAAATGGAATACAGAGAGTATGATTAGAAATTCTTCTACTCAGTCCCCAAGCTTTACACTTCAGACCTGCTATTGTCAACTCCTTGCCATGTTACGCCCTTTGAGAAAGCAGCTCTGCTTTAGCTAATTGATAGCTTTCTTACTCTACTGTAACTACATCTATTAAAACAGATTTTTTGGCTACTACTGTAGGTACAAAAACTCATAGTAAAAAGACCCCCTTCATTTACCGTTTTTGTAAAATAGCTATTTTTGTGCATGCAGAAAAGTGCCACTTTATAAATAGGTTGAGTGGATGCTGCAGGTTGCTGTGGCTTCAGACTTTGTGAATTTTCTCAACATATAATCATCTTCAGCATCCTCCATGATGTTTCAAGTGGAGCATGGTTTTCCTTTAGCTGTGCCTACCTCCCAAATGGGATTGCCATAATAAAGTATCTGAGACACTTACGGTTCTATTCAGAAATTAAGAAAAGGAAAGCTTGGTAAAGAACTGCCAGCTCAGTATTGTCCTGTAATTGAATGCTGTTATTCAGCAGTTCAGTAATCCAGTTTCCCAGTGCCAGAAAGCAATGGGACTCCAGGAGTCAGAATGAGGAGCCCCATTACTACTTGTGAGTACAGCATGAAATAGGACTGTTGGCAGGGAAAAGCTGCTTTTAGGAGTTACCCAGTAACTGCAGACTGATGTGTATCAGAGACTCCTTAGAACTGGCGAAGAATGTGGTTTCAGAACAGTGATGAGAGCTCCATGTCTTTTTCTGCAAGGAATCACATCTGATAGGAAACCTAGGGGAGGAATGTTGTGTATCACAGCTGAATAACCCTAAACAATAAATACCTCGCAGTTCTCTGTTCTTGCCTTTTGGCACTGGTATTTTAAATTAAGTTCAATTGGAAACTAGAAAGGTAACCACTTTCCATGACTTAGAAATGAGCCAGGGATGTGTCACTTCCCTCATCCTGCTCCAAGTTAAAACAGACACTTAAATGTTTTACAGCTTCTGAAAAGTTCTAGTCTGTAGAAAACTTCATAGCAATTTGATTTTTAGCCCAAGAAATTGCTTTAGATTATCTTTTCATTACTGTCTCTCTTTGGAAGGACCCATAGCCCATAAAACGAGTTCATTTCTTACCAGTAGTTTATTATTCTTTTGATGGCTCATACCTCTCCTTTCCTCTGCTTTTTAGCTTTTTATATGCTTTTGCCTGTTTTAGAACTTAATCCTCCTTCCATGTGAGTTTTGCTAATTATTTCAGTAGGGAAGTATTTATAGAGAAAGAAGTACTGTGAGCAGGACCTGAATCTGATATTATCACATGTCCATTTCAATTCTGGCGACAGGATTCAAGGATTCTGTAGCTCTTGTTGACCAGCCTTTGTTTTTTTTTGTTTTTTTTTTTTTAAAAAGGAAATTTAACTTCCAATATTGCCATGTCTGTGCCTAGACCTCTCCTGTGCTTTGAGGGGAATTGTGACTTTATTTGGTTGTAAGGGAAAAAGGTGCAAGTTACCAACAGCAGAAACAGGCTGCAGTTGGTAAAAACATGTGCTTTACACTTGCTGTTTGAGTATTTTGTTCAGTTATATGGCTGATATGAAAAGCACACAGTCAAAACTGCATCCCAGCATTCAGAATGCAATTTACCAAGCTGCAAAAAGCAGATTTAGTTTATTTTGCAGATGGTCTATGAGTCTCATGTGGCATCATATTAAATTATATAGGCAGTCAGTCACTTGTTCTGAAGCGATGCTCTGAGCTGAGAGTTGTGATGTGCTTGGACCACTCTGTTGGAAAACAGGCTCTAAAGCTAATACAGCTTCTCTGAAGAGCAGCAGCAAAGGGGCCTGCAAAGTAAGGGGCTTCAAACACCTTAAAGACTGCAGTTCTTCCTGCGATGCACTATGAGGGTGGCCCAGCAACCTTACGATGGGCTGTGGAGCGTTTTGCCCTAAAGGTAGGAGACTAGACCGACTCATTTGGTTATTTTTCATCTTCATTTCTGTGATACTGTAGGAGTATTGTTTTCTGACCTTATATTTTTGCAATGGTAGTTACTTTTGTTTTGTAATATTTTGAAGGTAAGAATGGGAGTTTATTTTCTTCTTGCCCTTGTCAGATTTCGTTTTTCCTGTGTGAAAGAGGGAGAAAATACAGTAGTTTGTTAATTTTGAACATCATTCCATGAAAATATTTCTGCAATATGAGTAAGATAGAATTAACTCTTCCATCGTAGTGGTATTTCATATGAGTATGTGTTTCTATTAACTTCAGTTTGGTACAAATTCAGTCCTTAAGTGGTACTGGATCTAGTGTGAAAATAGTGATTTTTATCAGCTGAATTTCCACTCAGAGAGAATTGTCATTTGTAGTCAAAAGAATTGCTTGAGAGCAATTTTTAAAATGGGCTATGTATCATGCAGTAGGTAAGTTTTAATATTTGTGCTTATTAAAATGAAAATTTTGTCTTACTAAACACTTTCTAATAGGATTATTAACGTAAACTCATTTATGACATCAACAGCTGAAGGCTTCAGATTATTTCTGGGAAACTCTGAATATGTTAGTGCTATGAAGTAAAACCCATTTAATGTTATTTACTTGGATGCTTGAATTGCAATTTTTGGTGTATTCACCTGTGAAGTAGGAAATACAGCCACAGCCACTATTGGTATGAATGTTTTGCGCACTGAAATTGGTACAGTGACAAGAACCCCTGAAATGCATTTAACAGGTAGGAGTTTGCACAGAGGTGTTTCCCTTGTCTGACAGTGCTCGTCAGGTGGTACCAAGTGCTGCTCCAAACTTAGAGCTTGTTTGAGACCTCTTGGTAAAGATGGTCGCAATGCGTGTGCAGTTCAGAGCTGTGGGTTTACCCTTGGAGTGCTGGTGCTTACATTGCTTGAAACCTGTTTCCTGATAAGAAACATGGAACACCATAATCAGATGAACAGTTTAGTAAGGTAATTTTTTTGAGACAGGGTGTTGGAGCAGCTGTTTGAGTTTTATAAAGAAATGAGCAAGATCAGGAATGCAGAGGAGGGTACCAGGCAGTGCCCTTGAGAGACAAGGCACAGGGCTGGATGAAAATCATTACTACTGGTTATGTGAAAAGAAGGGTGTTCTCTTTGCTATGATATGGGTTTGGAAAACAAGAGGTACGGGTATTTCTGTCCATTCTACATCAGACTGTGTGTAACATTATAGACAGGTTTTTAAGGCTGTATTTTTAAGTGCCTAACTTCCGTTTTACAAGTGCAATTTGTGTCTCCAGAAAGGAAACATGTAAATGTATCCCTTAATCTAGAAGAGCGTGACTTTCTATGCTGCAGAATGGGGATAATGCTATTTTCTTTTGTGGTGGGATGTTAAACTAATTAATTCTGATTAAGGGATTTGAGAACCTAGACTGGAAAGTGTTGATTTATTTCCTGTGCAAATTGAGAACTAGCTCTGCTTTCCTAAGGCAAACACAGTTTCCAGTTTGTGCTACCAAAGTCCTGTCTTGCATCATCATCTTACACTTTTGTGTAAATGTGTTTTAGGAGAATACCACAGCTGTACTATTGATCACACCACACTGTGATTTATGCCAGCTGACCAAAGTCCTCCCTCTAGTCGGAGATTGCCACAGCCCTGATATATTCCTCTCCGTCCCTGAAATGACCCTTCGTGCTGTACAGCTGGGTAAGAACAGGAAGGCTTTTACACATCAGATGTTCATCTTGATGGTGCGCACTCATATGAAATCAGGATGGGGAAACAAGTTTACCTTGTCTGTAGTCCTTTCTGTAACAGTCCAAGCCTGAAGTTTTTCTGCTGTCAAACACCCTAACCTCCACATTGGTCAAGAGAACCCCGAAGGATAGTTTATTCTTCAGTATACTAGAAGATATATTTCTGCCATTTTAAAGTTTCATTTTTCTGCCCTTCACCAAATCCAGCCCATTTTCTTTAAGAATGTAGCTGAGTTTCTGTTCACTCAGCCAAAGCCACAGCCTAGTTTTTCCATGTTGAAGGACTGTCTTTAGATCCCAATTCGCAAATTAAATCCTGATTCTGTCCTTGACAAGAAACTTCAATTCCCTAGGACATGCTGCAGAGACTTTTAGAAACAATCTCTGTGTTAGGCATAAGTATTAAACATACCAAGAAATTGAAAGTCTTCAAAATGGAGTGGAAAAAAAAAGAGTTAGATGTTGCAGGTCAATTCCCAATTGTTGTGTTGAAACTGAGAACTACAGTTAGGTGCTCAGGATTGATGCAGAAGGTACCAAAGCATGGACTACAAGCTACCAGTTATGTAAATAAGTAATATATCTGCATTTTTGTATCCATGATTATTATTTTAATTTCTTTGGGCCACTCTTAACCCATCTTCCTTGTGTTTGCTACTTGTCCAGCCTTAGTGTCACCTTCAAACTTTATCTTGGTTAACTTTGATATCAAAGATCCTGGAGCATGAGAAGCTCTCAGAAAGATATTAAGGTGGTTTTGGTTTTGTTTTTTCCTTCTGGGATGTAGAAATACCCGGCCACTTAGTACAAATCTTTTGATCCTTTGTCACAAAGTCATTCCTTGAAGATGACCATATGTTTATATTAAAATACAAGTAGCTCTAGGAACTACGGTATGAAAATAGTGGCCATGTGTGATACATAAACCAATTCACAGTCCTTGAAAAGGAACTATAACTTTCCAGTAAATGTAGTAATTTTTCTAATTCTTCCAAAAAGAGGAAGTCATCTAGATTGTTGAGATGCAATGGATCTGACAATTTTTTTCTCTTATATACACAAGGCTTATATACACAAGAAGAAAAGAGCAAGAAATTCAGGAAATCCTCAGCTTGCTACTAGCGTGCCCTCGCATTCCTAAGAACTATTTTTGGGTTTTCCCTTAGGAATAGCTAGAACTTGTTGAGCTGGGAAAGACTTCTTGGAACAGATTTTTGGTTTTGTCTTTTCTGCTTGAGCGCCTCTTGTTGATGTTGGAATAGCTACTATTAGCTGGTTGGTGATTCAGAGAACGAGGCAAGTCAGTCCTATAAAATCAGCTTCTCCACTCCACAATATTTGGAAAAAAACTGTTGCAGCAAGCTGGTGAGAATATAGGATGAACAATTGCCTCCCCTTGGTTAGGACTACACCAATAGGTCTGTCTGACTTTCTTCTGTATGTTGCTACCTGCAGATTATTATATCTTGAGACATACCGAAATACTGGTGAGGAGGATACAAATGGTCTCCCTTCTGTCTCCATATAGCCCCAAACACCCCATGTAGTTCTGAGATATCTCAATAAATTGGAATTCTTATCTGTAAAAGTATTTGTTTCAATAAAAAAATTTGTATTTAGGGATACCATGTGCAGATCAGCTAACAACCTGCAGGTATCTTTTGCACAAAGACCCTACCTACATATCTGAGACTGAGGAGTTTTCAGACTGGGATCAGGTTCAGCACAGCTCATCTTGATAGGGACTTGGAATATTCACAGCATTTCTCATACGCATGGTTTGTTCTTCAGTGGGGGGAAAAAAAGCAGTGTCATTTGAACTCCTATCTGCATTTGTTCCCAACGCTGTCTTGTTGTTTTCAGTGATATTTTAAACACTCCTATAGGGTGGCAGGCTTTTCAAAACATCTGCAAGTCCTGCTTATATATTTTAAAAGATGTGTTGAAGGAATGAATGGAATGACTGGCATCTATGTTAGCTTGACGCTGCACCACTTGTTACCTCTTAAGAACTACAGGAAAATTCTGAGAAAGAACCTTCATTGCAAATTAAATGTGAAAGCATGTAAGGCTTAATGAAGCTACTTGTGACATGGTGAAGAAAATCATGTGTACCCTTTAAAAGGATTGAGTTTGCTCCCTGTTTTGGTGGTGGTTTTTACCTACTCAGACTGGAGATCTGTCAATCTATGGAGGGTTTTTTCCCTCCTAATTGCAAAAAAAGAAAGGAACAGCAAACTAGTCACTGAGATACTTTGGAGAAGCTTTGGACTTTCAAAAAAGTTCAAGGCAATAAGCATTTAATTTCTATTGCATATATGAAAATTAAATTGTAGCATTTCTCCCATTCTTTTTTGTGAACAGCATTTCTCCCGTTCTTTTGTTTGGTTTAATGGCAAAATGAGAAAAGAAAATAGAATCTTTTTTGGAAACTGGGTACTAATGCAGTAACATTAAAGGCAGGCACATTGTTGTCAGCCAGTTTGCATATTTATTTGCTTTTACAAATGGTTGGCTTGGAGTCAGCAGTTAATGGAATGAGAATGATGTTCCTGTACAGATCATTTCCTGAGAAACATTTTCAATTACAAACATATCTCTGCTTTTCTTTCCTCATTTGTTATGTCTTGGAGAATAAATGGGGAGTAGCATTTACAACTTAAGGTTTATGTTCTGAAGACAATTTTAACAATGATCCCCACATAAAAAGGCCCTTTTGTAGTTGCAGACATATGTTTATGATGTTTTGTGCTGTGAATATCAAATTTCTGGTGGACGCTGTGTCACACTCTGCAAACTTGTAAACATCTATAAATCCATTGGATCATTTTAGTACCATGTGTAATGCAGATTTATTGTCTTTTGTGTGGATTTCTTTTGTTTCAGAGTTAAAGCTGAGCTGCCAAAATCCATATTGGATGAATTATGTATTCAAGAAAATTAGACAGTACCATTTTAGATTAATATTTTCTTTTCCCTTTGTGGACTTACAAGATGCACACACACAAGCATTAGAAAACATTTTGGCTGGATGGCCCAGAAAGCAATTGCATAAGTTTGCTTGACTAACTAGTATCATTCTCTAACAGCTTCAACTAGGACTTTTTGAAAATGCTTTTGCTGTTTTTTCTCTCATTCTCTCACCATCTTCGGTAATTTAGATCTCTTCTCACATTTGCCAGTACAAATTCAGAATTACTCCACTGGAATTATATCAGGGTATAAAACTGGAGTGTGTGAGGGGGAATAGGAATCACACTGAGACAGTGAGCGGATATAAATCAGCATAAATCCACTGAAATCTGTGCAGATACAGCCACTTACACTCAAGACTGCATTGCAGACTATCGAGTCAGTAGAACAAGTAAAGCTGCTCTTGTGCACAAGTGGTTACAAAAGCAAGCCGTCAAGGTCATGAGCATTTATCAGAAATTTGCACCCAGTAAAGAGAATATGAAATCAAAAACAATTCATCTAAATTTGGCTGAACTATAATTGAGTGGATATCTCTGTACAGGAGCAGGAACGACATTGAAAATCAGGAGGTTTTTGAAACTGACTGTAATTTCTGGCTACATACGTAAACATATGTAGCACATTGCTTGCATGTTTGAATGTGGGTGTATATACAAATATCCAGTGTTACTCTGGCAATGTGATGTCTGCAGCTAGCCTTCCAAGTTGTGCTTGTTCCAGGAAAAAGTAGCTTAAGATAGAGACACGGCACATAAAGCTACTGTCTACCATAGTAGTTTATAATATCAGGTAGTTTGTCCTTTGACTTTTTATAGAAATCTTAAGCTTCTGGAGTCATGTGCACGTCAACAAATCTCAGCTTCCACAAAACCAAAACAAAGTATTTGCAACCTTAAAAATGGCAGAGAAGACCTTGAATGGAAAACCTTTACGTTAAAGGCAGGCAGGCAAAGAACTGCCGAAGTGCAGAAGTGTGGATGTATATATTTATGTAGGCATGTATGCATATATTTAAATCTCTCTGATTTTGAAAGATTGAGGTTAGAAGCATTGTGTCACTATGCTCCTTCAACATTAGAGTTCGATTCTAGTTAATCACAAACTTTCAGAAATGATCCCTTAGTGTTGTAGCACTTGAGTAGTTTTAGGTTTGTAAGTACAGAATCAATTATATGGAAAGACGTGGCTGTAGCACTCAGAGGAGAGACCATTTAACACTACATCTTGCTGTATTTAATTTATGATTCTTTGGATAGATATGCTAAAATACGTCTAAACCACAGAGAGTGCATTGGGTGATGTGGCATTTCTGAGCTCAGTTAAATAATAAGATGTGTTTTATTCAAATCGGAATAACATTAAACCCTGAATACTAAACGGGGCAGCAAAAAGCCTTCAGCACACAAAATAAACAAATAAAAAACCCAAATGAAACTGTCTAATAAATACAATGTGGAGCAACAGGCTGCATGTACTAGAGGAATTAAGCCAATTTAAACCGTATGGGCAGTACTCCACTTTCAGATCTGCTCGGCGTCCAGTGGTTTCAATGACAGTTGGATGCATGCATCAAAGGGCAAAGTCTGGCTCAGAGCACCCGTGTGGATTTGATAGCATAGGTTTATGACCTTGTAATCGTAGAGCATCTAAAACAGTGAGAACTCTATCCAGCTTAAAATAGCTGCTGTAGTTACTGTTGATACAAGCTTGTGGGCTCCCCAGTTCTGGGGCCAAATTTGGTGCTGGCATGATAGGAGGAAGTCTGTTGACAGCTGATAGCAGTGGAGTTGCACTTGATTACATCACAACAAATTTGGCATGTGGAGCTGAATCAGAAGTCTGAGCAGAAGTGTCCATCCCTTAGCCAGAGTTAAAAACTGGAACTCTCACGTTGCCAGTCCACAGAGATTTGTCTGGGCCATGTGTAACTGTTGCTTTTAAGGGTCTTGCTTTAAAAGTGCATTCAACCCCCCGTTCCACTCAGCGTGGTGACTGTAAAAAAACCCAACCAAACAAAAAAAAAACAAGCCACGAAGGGATGGATTTCCCTCTGACGTCCAAAAGGATAAAGTCCCTAATCATGCCAATATAAGCACGACAAGAACAAGCCCCATGGTAGCCAACGCATTGGGCTGTGTCTGGGCTACAGCAGAGGGTGAGAACAGAAAATTGCTCTAAACTCTAAATGCTGGGGTTGTCCAGTGGCCAAGCATGCCCAATGTCCATTAGACAATTCTGTGGATACCGTCCTCCAGAGGAACTGCCACAGGTCCCAACGCACTAGTCTGGCCCCAGCAACTGGTGTGGTATAGATGAAGTGCTGCAGCTATGTCCCCTCCTCCCTTCCTGGGTCTTTACACTGTAAGACTCTGCATGGAGGTCTTACTGATACTCCCAACTCATTCCTCAAAGTATTTCAAGAAATTAGATGATTTTATTTTTGTTTCAGCTGCTGCAAAATTTGTCCAAACCTGTGTGCTTTGTTTTTATTAAAATACTAAATTGCTCGAAGTAATTTTCATGAAAATTAATTAAAAGAAATTAATGAAAGCAGCTGAAAAATGGTTTCCTCTGCTGAAACTGTGGTATGCAAACCTCAGTCACATTTTTGTCATTCCTCTGTAAACACCTAAGTGTAGTATAGTGGTTTGTCATGGAACTTTTTTGATGGAAATTCTTAGAAAGTGAGGCTAAACTACGTAATACATTTTCTTTCCCTTTACATACAACTTGATATAATGCGTGTGTTCTTACCTGCTGCTTGTAATCGTATTATCTGTAGTTAAATCTTTTCTCTTCAGTGCTGAGGAAGAAATTAAAAAGATGCTGTCAGGCTTAGAGTTTCTCCATCATGTTTTCTGCTTGTAGGGGACAGGAGGGCAGGAGGAGTCTTTCATTATGGGACTAATACCAGCCTTGGGCTGTGCACTGCAGAATGCAGTGGCTGAGGAGGAGCTATCCTCTCAGGCAAACTGGATCCGTCTGGGATCTTTGGATCATCTGGAGGTGTGTTGGTTAGGCTCTGCAGGTGTGAGAAATGTATTCAATTCCGGTGAGCTGCCTGGGGGGAACAAGACCACCACTTGTGTGTGTATACCTGCATCCATCAAAGCAGAACTTAGCCCTTGGTAATAAATGCAATGCATTTTAGAACCGAGCAGTGTATTAGTGTCTCATATGTATTTATTTTACTTGTTTTTGATGTTCCCTTTCCATGCAAAGGTAGGGTGGGGTTTTGTTTGTTTTCTCTTATTTTCAGAAACTCGGATAATGTGATGAAGGCTATGTTATTAAAAGTAGAATGTAATAGTTGTGCATATTGGAGGACATATATAGGGAGGTTCAGTGGGCCCTGTAAAGAACGCCTTACAAAACATTCAGGCTTGAAAGGTCCATTCAGTCTCCCTGGAGAAGTGTCAGCAAGCTCTGCCAGTGGGTCACTCCCTGGAGAGGGGAGCCAAAACCTTTCCCCACTGTCCTTCACTAGGAAAATGAGCTGACTGCTTCCACCAGTGTGTCTTGCCCAAGCAGAGCATCCAGCTCTGCTCAGTGCAGAGTGGAAAGCTCAGTGGAGCCAGTTGGCTTGAAAAGATTTTATTTACTATGCTCCCTCTTGGGATTGATGTGAAAAAAATGTTTTCTGCCTAGGAATCTTTGTGTGGAAGTCCTCCATGAACTAAACATTTCAGAACAGAAAGACCTCCGCATGGAAGTCTTCTATCCACTGACATTTTTATGCTCATAACCATTTTGAACCAAAATGGGAAAAAAAAGAAAAAAAAAATCAAAGAGGTTAATAAAACCAACAATGATTTTCTCTAAGGAGCGCTAGCAGTTCAAAAAATTGCCATTAAGTGTAAACAGTTCCTGAGATTGTACATGCTAGCCTAAATTCATCCTTGCTATAACTCCTCAGAACTCAATGAAGTTACATGAGGGATTAATTTGGTCCGTTGCTCTCAGCCATCAGTTTTAGAGGATATACAACAATCCAGGGAACTATTATTGTCAACATTATTTTATGACTCTTTAGAGCTGCTCAGTATTTGTATTTTACAGATACACAAGCAGGGTGAGTGTATGGAGTGAAGTTAGTGTTTCAGTATTGAAGGTAGTGGATTTTTCAAAGTTATTTTTGTACAATTAAAAGTAATAAGAATTCTAACAGCCATTATTGCTATGAACCTTACACAGATGCCTGGATACAGCTACACAGACTTGAAATGTGCACAGGCATTTCATCTGGCAAAGCACAAAACATTTCACAAAGTGTAGAAAACATTTGAAAAGTATTAAGTACTGTTATCACACCAACTGACTAATTATCACAGTGTTCATGTGAAACTTAGCTGTTCTTATTGCACACAGTAAGTTAAGGCAGAGTGGTGTAGCTGTTTTTCAAAAGCTAACTTATGAAGCAGCCATGGGGCCAGGAACAAAACACAAGATCTCTACTGTGACTTTCTACTTTTCTGTTTTATCCAAACCTAAATTGTTTCTGTAATTTTCAGAATAGACTGAGGAAAGCTTCAGGTTGTAAATCTGAAATGTTAGATGGTGAATCTGCATCTGCACGTAAATCATATGTTTTAGTTCATGTCAGAAGGTGTATACGGCTACCTGAATCTTTAGGACACATGTATGATGGTTGAATTAAGTTATTTAAGTTTAAACTCTGACTGCAACAGTAGGGTTAACCACCAGTTCTATTAAAGGTCTGCACACTGGAAAATGAGTGGTGAAAACAACATTACTTGTCATTCATAAGACAGCAAGCCTCTTGCCTGGTGTGGTAATTCAGGTTTGCACTGATTTCTTGGTCACAAAGTGGATACAAACTGGTCTGATAACCAAAGTGGATACCCTGCCTGCACAGTGCTATGTGTTTTTCCATAGCAGTAGGATTAGTATATTGGCTTGCTTGTATTTATTCTCTTCTGTTCTGGAGGTATGTTTGGGCATTGAAGGAAGGGTTTTGTCTTTGCAACCTATTAAAGTTTGAGTCACCCAGAGGAATGAATGAAGTTGCTCTGACCTGTACCAGGTACAGAACCTGTATAGTACAGAACTAGCAGCAGGTCTGCTTTTACACTTCTCTGGATCTTTCTGTTCTTGTGTTCTCAGAGCATGTATTACAAGAACATTGATTTTTGCAGCATTAGGGGGATTTGGCTGAGTAAGAACGTGTCCATATTTCCTGATAGTTTGGGCATCTCCAAACTATGGGATCTTGGATTACTTCCCCATTCCTGTGTCCACATTCTTTCTCAACTGATATGTGGAATCCACACTAAGGCAGTACTTTTGAGGGTTCATCATCTTACACCTGTGTTCTGCTGCCATGGTTTCTGCTGAAGAAAGGCCAAGAACATAAGGCAGAAGCATCCCACAGTCTGCTGCAGCTGGTCTCTGACCTGAACAACTAAGGGAGCCGTGTGCTGCAACTGCACCTTCGGTCCTAAATAGTTTATCAGTCTGGCAGCTTCTGTGTGGATATATAGCTCCTGTGTGGATACATAGCCAGACTCAGCTCTTCTCAAGTAGCTAAACTTGAAGCATCTCCAGAGCAAGGGTCACATAGCTGAAAGCAATAATCATTTCCCTCAGCTAAAATGATGCATTAGTGTTAAAATGTCAGGACCGTTAAAATGCAAGTGAGCCTTTTAAAATTTGAGGACAATAGACCTTATCCTGGAAAAGATTTGAGGAAATCGCGTTGATTCCAGTACAAAAAACTGTACTCATACAAGTAAAGGTTTGTTGGCTGGTCCTCCTGTTTTTGTTAGCTATATTTTATTGCTGTAATTACACCTAGTGGCTTATCTAATAGAGTCATGTTCTTATAAAGAAATTAGGACAATTAATGCTACTTTTAGCAAGAGTGAAATAATAAGTAAAATTGAACTGAAATTTGACCACGCTCTTCTTTTTTATTTTCTAGTATCCGAATTACAGGAAGAAGGAATAAATGCCATTAATTTACCTCTCAGTCCAATTCCATTCGAACTAGACCCTGAGGACACTATGCTAGGTAATTTACAACAATTTTACATCTCAACATAAAAGCTTGATGTAAAATAAAGTGTCATGCCTGTAATAGTTTCTAATATCTTTCTTTTAAACCTTCCAGAGGAAAATGAAGTCCGAACAATGGTTGATCCAAATTCAAGAAATGACCCAAAATTACAAGAATTAATGAAGGTAATGAAAAGCATGTAAACACTTTCAGGAAAGTGAAACTATTTTTAATGCTCTCCCTGGCTTTTTCATTTGAATGCTTCAAAGCACTGTTTAGATACTAATTAAATGAAACCACATGGTGCGTACATCCCAGTGAAACGGGCAGGTCATTTGTTGCAGGACCTTTCTCAAGATATGACGCAGAGAGACTTAAGAATTTGGATTAAAATCCCGAGTGCAGATTCTTTGGCCCATCTCACCACCAATCTAAGATCACACTGACTTACCTCATAGTCTTTCTGATTCTTGGGGTTAGAACTTTAGCAGGAAGATTCATTAGAATCAACTTCAACACTTTTTGCTTCATAATAAAATGTTAAAATAGTACTGAAAGCAAAGGACAGATTTCACTCCAGAAGACACTGCATCAGTCTGGTATTTGTCTAGACCCTATGGTGCATTGACACAGCCACCTTAGGAGAGTCCTTCCTAAGTCCTTCCTATTTTCTTCTAATGGCATTTCAGACTTATTGTATTTTGAGCCATTGCAGCTTTGGTATTCTTTCTGCTAAATATTTTCATCATTGTACAAAATGACATGTGTTTTAAATTGCAAATGAATAGTGTATAATACTGCCAAATTTGTGTTTCCCATATAGGTATTAATTGACTGGATTAATGATGTGTTGGTAGGAGAGAGGATTATTGTGAAAGACTTGGCTGAAGACCTGTATGATGGACAAGTATTGCAGAAATTATTTGGTAAGAAAAAATATATGTGCATGCCGTTGGGGCACTTTGTCAGTAAGTGGATCGCTTGTTCCTACTTAGGAGCCTTGGTATCATCTTACATTTATGCCACTAAGTGATATAAAAATAGCATTGTATTATGAGACCCTTGAGCAATAGGCTGTATGCACAATCCTTATAGCTACAGTGCAATGTGTGGTGCTCTGTAGTTGATGAGAACAGCATAAAGCCTACCTGGGGTGCTAGAGAGGGAGGGTTCTTGTCTTGGCAACAGTATTCACTCCAATTAAATTTATTATCTGCATATGTGCTGTACAAACTTAACCGTGTTACAAGTGGAAAGTAAGCTTGAAGGCAAGGGTATTTTCAGTACAACGGTGGATGTTTTTAATCTCTGCTGATTCCATACTAAAGTTTATTCACATCGCGAAGTTCCTCTGGAAAGTTGGAATTTCTTTCTGATTTGATGTCTGGCTTTTAATGTTACTGGGGTAATGGTACCCAGTGGACTGCAAACTGAGCTTCAGCTGAGAAACAGATAGAGAAAAGAAACTGCTAATGCAGAGCTGGCATGTGCTTTTTTAACTGTTGGCTTGGAAGCCATTTTCTTAGTTATTACAGCTCATAAAGTCTCCAGTAAATTTCTTTTCAGTATCTTAAATGAATCTTGAAACTTCATGTGAGCACTTCTAATAAAGACTACACAGACTATTCCCTTCTATGAATGGTTGAGCTATTGAATATATTGTGATGGACTGGATATGCCCCAGACTGAGCAATTTGATTCTCATGGGTAGACCTTCAGTGACTTTACTCAAAACCCAAAAAACGCATATCAGACACAGCCTGACTCTAAATATGCGTATAGTGATCCAGTGCTTACTGATTTCAGTGGAATCTTTTCCTTTACCCTTAATTCCTTGTGGATCAGGTTTGTGCTAACTACAGGCTTTGGTCTTGATGTGAGGCTATGCCCGGACTGATGTCTGTGGAGATACAGGAAACCCATGGAGATAGCAGTCTCTTAGGCAGGATTCATAGGCTCACTGTCTTTGGGAAGATACTCAGTTGGGTGTGATGAGAACAAGATCAGCTCTTCCAAGCTTAATATGATACTCTTTCTTAGAAATAAATTGATAGGCAACTAAGCATTTTGTTTC
The DNA here is from genome assembly GCA_013400195.1 of Aramus guarauna. Lineage (NCBI taxonomy): Eukaryota > Metazoa > Chordata > Aves > Gruiformes > Aramidae > Aramus > Aramus guarauna. Next base: position 49,235 of record VXBL01005835.1, read on the forward strand.
TGCTGTGTTATCAGGGAGTTTTTACTTCTAAGTTTTCTTTGCTTACTATTTAATGGTAAACACTAAGCTGGGTATGTATATTCCTAGCAATCTGTACTAATTATTAACAAACCAATTCATAAAGTATTTTAAAATCTACTGCAAATTTTGAGTGCAGAAAAGGCTGTGGTTTCACAGAAACATACTGCCCATGGTTTTACTTGGTTTCATACCTCCAGAAATACTTGTTTACATTTCTTGGGTGGACCCTCCACCTCTGTGAATATGGTGTCAGTTCACTTTTATCGCAAATGGGCCAAGTAAAATTTTCAAATCTCTTGAGTGTGAGGGAGAAGCCAGGAGGCTGAGACTGATGAAACAAATCTTCTTAAAGTTGGTATCCTTTTCTAGGTTTGATGCCTGCTGTACAAGCCACTTGCATATAGAATACTCTTTATCCAGTAGCAATAGAAGTAATGGGCCTTATATCAGAGTCTGGTGTTCCCTAAAGGGAGTTGTAGCAAATATTTGTTAGCCAGTAGTGTGGCTTTCATTAATACTTTCCCTTTGGCAATGGGTAAATAAAGGGAAAATGTGAACTGTATCTTTAGGAGTTCAGAAGCATGGGGGAAAGTGGCTCTGGAAGGAAAGCAGACAAGTTTAAAACTAGGACATCTAATATCTCTTGAATGTACGTCTTGGTGCACAGAATGTCTGTGTTCTTCATGGAGCTGACAATGGTTTTCTTCTCTTTTTCTATCTATTATCACTTCAGAGAAACTTGAAAGTGAGAAGCTGAATGTTGCTGAAGTTACTCAGTCTGAAATTGCTCAGAAACAGAAGCTACAGACAGTGCTTGAAAAGATCAATGAAACCCTTAAACTCCCTCCAAGAAACATTAAATGGAATGTTGACTGTAAGTTGTGTGTTTTCTATGCTGTTCTCATTTGTTGATAGCCGAGAGTTTATAGCTGCTATTTGGAATTCTAAAATATCCAATGATAAGGGAAGGCTGCAACTTGGTATTTGTGGTAGGAGTTCCTCTGCAGGGCACTTCCAGATGTGGTACACTACCCCCTTTACTGGTGCTCAACCTCCAGTTTAAATAAACTGTGTTTTCAGAGTTTGTCAAAGTATGATATTGCTGCTCTTAAGTCCATATGCATACCAGCTTAAGTTTTCTGTTACTAAATTGGTTTGTTGGAATGGGCAAGTACCTCCATAAATGTAGTAGACAGGCAGAAAGAGAGTTAAGTCCTAGGACTCTTTATTTGTGTAAAATTTAGCAACATAAATATGAATAATATTTCTGATCGTTTAAGGCTAAATCTGAACTACTGATTTTGATTACAAAACTTTCATCAAGATTAGGGTTACACCCTTTCCCTTCTAGTATATTAAAAATGAACATAGTAATATCTAATGGAAATGCCCTCACTGGCCCAACACAAGACATTTTAGTGCATATGTGTTGCAGAAAGCAGGTTATCAGCCACATTAGAAAATTAGGCCTCTCAAGCTGTTTCAAGTTTTGTATCCAGAACTATTTCACACTGGTGAATACCTTGACCAGTATATAGCAGTTTGCCTGTCTCCTATACCTATCTTGAGTTGAGCTGTTTTGTATCCCATTTCATTCACAACAACTTAGTGAGAGGGAGAGAAGTAGTTTGAGGGAGGAAGAGTGAACATTAGGCATCTCTGACTTTCCCCTTCGTGTGGTCCCACTGAGTTTTCTGTCCCCATGTCTCTTCAACTTCCCCCCAGGTTTTTTCCATTCTCTGCTATACAGCTGGAGGCAGGGTGTTTGGAGTGGCCTGACAATTTAACTTCTAGTTTAAATTTAATGTTTTACACGTGTTTTAGAGCTAAAGTAGAGATAGATAGCAGCAGCTGGAGCCAGCTGCAGCACACACTGGTGCTAGGCAGACAGACATCTTTTCAGTGTTCTGCTAAAGCACCTCATCTGCGACCACTGGCACCCCAGCAAAATTTGACAGAAATGTCGCATTGTATATGAATGAGCATCTCCACGGCATAGTTGAGACTTGAATTAGGAGATAATGAAGAAGGATATTTTAGTGAATCTGATCCCGCTTTACCAGTGCAGTAAGGGAGTAGTTATTGGTTAGTTCAAGTACAAAAAACCCTAAGTGCACTGTACTGTAGCTATCAAAGATCATTTAGGAATACTACTCTGGGGAAGACTATAAATGCAAAAACAAACTAGAAGAAGAAAGGCAAAATAACAATTAGAAATTATTCACTTTCATACAAATGGTTTGATACTTGATTAAGGATTTCCTGCAGTATGGCTTTTGATATCTTGTAAGTCCTGTTAGTGTTAACTACCCATATGAAACCTGCTGTGAAAAAGCTTCAATAACAAGAACCGTAACAACTTCATGAGGAATGTTTGAGTCATTGAGTTTAGTAAGTTATTGCTTAAGCCTTCTGCCAAAATAGGCTCGTTTATCATCCTGCAGACATTGTGACACTTAAAAATGAATAAGTGCATGTTATGAGTACAAAAATATCTTTCTGATAGTCTATAAATCCTTAGTGAAATAAAGGGAATAAAGGAAAGGAAAGGCGAATGCAGAGACAGCACTTAAACTGCTGTACATGAAATCTGGCTTTTGGATTAGCTTTAGATTTCCATCTACACAAGCCTATGGCATCCAGACATGTTGCAAAAAGTAATGCTTTGGTGCTGACACATGTTACTGACTGGGCTGCATTCTCATAACCTGTTAAGGAGGAGGAGACCAGTAAAGGAGAAGTGCCTTAAAAGTGCCCCCTGGCTCCAGGCAGCAAGAGGAAGAGAGTCCCATAATCCCTACATCCTAAAAAGTAAAAATATGTGCCCTAGTTACTTTGCAGTTTGTAACTTGTGCTTTTAATATCTATTTCAGCTGTTCATGCTAAAAGTCTCGTAGCAATACTTCATCTTCTGGTTGCCTTATCACAGTATTTTCGAGCACCAATCAGACTCCCAGATCATGTGTCCATTCAGGTGGTTGTTGTGCAGGTAAGAGAGGTGTTAAGCAGCTCGTGGTGGTGGTGTGAAATTGACTGAGGGGTTTCTTGAAAAATACATCTAGAGTTTCTGTTTGGGCGGGCATGTGTGTGTCTCTTTGGCTGACAAGAAACACACGTGTGTCTTCCCCGCTGACAATGCTTCAACCAGAAAAAGGCAGAAGTGCTTTCCCAGATTGAGCTGTGGCTCAGAATATCTTATTTTGATTGTGAAGTGGCCAGACTCTGACATTAAAAATATATGAAGCATTATTATTGTTGGAATATGTTTGTTTATCACCCAGTATGATCTCTAGAATTATTATTTTTCCCATTTTTGACAGTCTTCTCACTTGTATAGAGATTCAAATCATTCTTGGCACTGAATGATGAATTGTCACTGTTTATTACGTTCAGATTCATGTTAGGTGACTAAATATTCTTTTTCGGCCTTGTGCATGCTAATTTAGTCTGATTACAGTATTGGCTTTCTCATAAGCGTGCAAAAAACCCCCGTCAACTAAATATTTTGTGTCAGTCAGTCTCCTTAGTAGAGCCTCATCCATCCAAACTCTTCATGTTACTCTGTTCATTGTTTTTCTTTCAGTTGGACTTGTGCTTGCTCTATCTTATTTGGCCTCTTCCCATTTAGTCTGCTTTTCTTTCTCTCCAAGTAACTTTGCCTTTATTTTTCACACTGTAACTGTCTTTATTTATGTGTTTTAACTGATGTTACCCTGAAGTCTCTGGTGCAGAGAGCTGTTGCTCAAGTTTTGTGTGACTGAAAATCTGTGGGACAGATCTGAGAAAGTAACCACTCCTTTTTCCAGCATTCAAATCAGACAAGTTTTGTAATTTGGGGAGAAATCTGAGGGAGAGTCTCTGGTAGATGTATCACTGACGCCTGATAATGACTCATTGAGTCTCAGATTCTGCTTTGAAGGTTTCTCTATAGACAATGAAAGAGAACCCCAGCAAATCTGCACTTATGTGTCCAAGGCTTCGGAGGAACATTATTTTCAAGCACTTCCCTTTGACTATTGCATTAATTATACTGGTTTATCTCAAAGTTCTACCAAAACTAGCCTAAGAGATCAGGAGTGCAGTGGTCAGGGTATCTTTGGGATGAGAAGCTAAACCAGAAAAAGAGCACAGTCTTAAAATAAAGAACCAGATCTTGCATTCTGCTGTTGCTCCATATGTCCAGACAAAATTCCCATTGAAATCAATGGATGTAATTGTCCTGTTGTTTAATAGGCTAATGTAGTTCAACAGCAAATCCACTGAAGTCAGTAGAGATAAACCAATTAAAAACAGTAAGTAGTGGGAGAATCTGTCTCACTGCTTTGCCTCTTAGCTACATAGCCGTAGCTCAGGCGCCAGTGAATTGTAGAGAAAGCAGTTGCACTAGAATAAAATCCAAGCAATGTTGCAGAAGATTTCACCCTGCAGACCCAGTCCTTGGTGAAAGCCTATCAGTGGAATTCCAAGGCTATGCTGATTCCTATTAACATAGGGTGGGGGCCAGTATTATTACTGTAATTGTCTTTGAGACATTTTTCATTTTTATTTTATGGTGGGTGGTTTTTTTATTTTTATTTTTTAAATCTGCCTTTCATGTCCTGTGGGATTGGTTCTATATAATTCATCATGTGCCCTTTGAACTCAATGAAAGTTTTAATTGACAATCAGCAGATCCTGAAGTCTAATTTAAGTGTTCAAACTTGCACGCCTAATGTTCTAAACCCTCGTATGTTCTGTAAAGTAAGGTCATGCCTAGGGAAACTCACCAGGCTATGTAGTAGCTGGCTTTAAATTCTATTCTATACAGTTTGATAACGGGAATAGGGGAGTGAGAGAAAGAAAGGAACAAAGTACTTTCATGAAGTCTTTCGGGAAGTACTTTCATGAAGTCTTTCTTTCATGAAGTCTTTCTTTAGTCTATCCTAATTAATTTTGTGATTTTGTTAGGCTTAGAAACACATAAAATATGAAGGTTGCCATGTTGGCTGGGTGTAGTTTATTGAAATAGAAACAAAGATAGTTCTGAAACAAAAACTGTGCTAATGCCCAACAGGTAATCAGCACAGTTCTTATGAAAACTTGTTTCCTTTGGCTGTTTTGTACAAAAGCTGTTAGCAATAAGAGTAATATGAAATCTGGGTTATAAGCTGATTTGGGAAAAAATGTGATAGTTGAACCTTTTGTAGCTATTTTGTTATATTATTTTCTTTTCCTTCCATACTAATAGAATGAATAACTTTGAACAAAGTCCAGGCTTTGTTTCATCATTTCTACTGAAACAAGTGAGAACTTTGATGGAGAGCTGGATCTTGCCATCATTTTGCCTCTTTTAAATAATTATTTATTTCTACCATTCACAAATGGTTAAATGACAGATTTTTGTGTGTGTGTGCAAGAGCTGTAAGTCAGAGAGTGTAAAAATGCATTGGCAGAGCAGCCAGAATGGCTGCAGCATATTCTGAGCCATGGGACAGCAGTTCTTGGGTGCATAAACTACTGTTAAGCAAAGCCAAGACATTAATGAGATTAGAAGAAGGTGTACATCACAATTTTAACTGAGATTGTTGGTGTCTCTGCCTCTCTGAAAACCCTGGGAAGGTCTGAAATGTTTCCGAGCAACATTGCCTCCAGGTTCCCGAGAAGTCTTTTTTTGAACCTATGACAAATGTATTTGTTCTTTCAAGCTCCTGAATAGTTCTGCATTTCATCTTGGTGGGGCAATTATAAAACATGGTCCTCTAGATGAAATGGATAGCAGCAATACATAGGCAGAACCCATTCAAATAGCGGGAAGGTTTTCAGAATGGGACTTTGTGTGGAAATTAAGCAGTTGACCCTCAGTTATATAAAACTGTTGACATGTAGCTGATGTGAAGAGAGAGATGAAGAGACCTTTTCCATTTCCAGACGTATTACCCAATTTTTCTGTTCTAAGGGTAGTCACCAATTTAAAATTATAATTTATTTAGGAAGATCTTTCATGGTCTTTAGTGGAGTCTTTCAGATATGAGGGAAGAAAATGCCAAGCCTGTCCAAATAAAGTCATCTGTGGTCACTGGAATATGTGCCCAGCTTTTCTTTTTTTAATGAGGAATCTTCATTCATGCCTCATTTCTCGGTGACTTTCAAATAGCAGGTGTTCATTTTTATCATTTGTTATTTCACTTATAGCCACTGTTGTCTTTAAGGAACATTGCTGGTCAGTCTTTCAGTCCTCAGTAGCACTTTGTATTTTTAGAAATATTGTGTCATTCTTTGTCTAGTATTAAACAAACTTCTGAAAAGGCGACATCAGTGTTAAGGATCAATTTTGAGGTGGAGAATTTTTAAAGTGCAAAAGATGTATAGGAAGCAGCCTTCACAGAGAAGGTGCTTAGACTAGTGTTTCTAGGGTCCAGTCTAATTGTTGCTGTTGGGACTTTTTCACCAGTCTTTTTACAAATCAAAAGCATAAGAAAGTCTTATCTTGACATGTGCTGGTCAGATAAGTGTCTAGTGGATGCATGTCATATTTGGGCAGTGTGGAAATTCCATTAATGTTAGCGATCAGATGCCAGGCAAAAAACGAGGACTTGATGGTGCTTTTTTTTGTGTGTGTGTGTGTTCAACAATAGGTTTAAAGTGCAGAATTCCTATTGATATTGTGGTTCATCAAAAAGGGAAATATGTTTTCTATTGGTACTGGAGTATGTTTTAGGCTATTTTTGCATGTTTGCAGAGGGAAGGTAGAGTATTAGAAGCCTTTTTCTTGTCCCATGTCACTGGACTGGGCACTAAGAAGTACAGTTGCCATTGCTACAAAGCTCAACTCCTCTAGGAGACAAGAGTGATAGGACTTTTGCTCCAGAAGGCATCATTGGCATGTCAGAGTCATCAGCAGGAGGAAATAAAAGTTTCCTTTCACTCTGCAGCCAGGGGAAAAATAAACAAAAATCTCAGAGTGGAATTCTAACTTGAACTAGCATGAACTAGATTGTAACTTCAAGTGCACAAACTGGAAATGAAGACAGCCCTAAATGATGTAGGTTTTTTTCAGACTTTCAAGATACATGACAGAAGATGTCTCAGCAGCTGTTCTGTGCCCCTTGTTCCAGTATGTAACACACTGGACTCCACTGTCTTTTTCATGTTCATAGAGCCTCTCTCAATGTGCTTTTAACGACGTGCAAGATACTTAGTTTAAGGGGCTTTAAAAAATATAATGGAAAACCTCTGAAACTATCATGTAGCTAAAAGGACAGTTTGTATTATTCCAGGTGCAACTCTGGTGTGACCCAGAGGGTACCATGTATGGCTTTCTTGCAGAAAGTAAGTTTGATCCTCATATATTTCAGTAATGTAGTACAGAAGTAATAGACTCAGGCCTGGCCAAATCCTCAGCACATCATACACTGAGGACTGCCTCAGGTAGGGATGCGCTATCTTGTCCAAGGCAGGGAATAGCAGCAGTCCCAGTTCACGTGCCATGAAGGACTTCTCCAAAAGGTTATTCTTCTTTTCTTTTTCCACGTAGAAGGCAAATCAGGGACCAGCATAAATTTATTTTTCTCATTTCTTTGTATGACAGGGAGTGAAGAATCATGAATAATTGCCTAATGTCTAGACTTTACATGCAGTTGTCAGCATTTGCCTGACTTTCTGTATTGCAAAATTTTACTAATTCAGTGAATAGAATTAACAGAGAGAACACAAAGAGAGGCAAAACATATGTGCGGTATTTACACCGCCACCAGATGACTGTGATCAGCATCCTGGAAACAATGTCAAATTTTTAAACGCCTTCATTTCCCAGCTGACTCAAATAGCAACCATTTGAGTTGGCTTCTGCCATTTTGTGTACAGCTTCTAGACACAGGCCACTCACCACCATGTATGAAGGGCTTCTTGCAACTGAAGAACATTGGAGTCACTACACATATTAACACCAAGATGACTAGAGTCTGGATTATGCTCCATTTTGGTTTTCCATCACAAGCAAATAGAGCTCTTTGTGCGGAGTGAAGTCAGAAAAGGAAAATACTGAGGCAAAAAAGAAAGTATATGAACAGGGCAGAAAGAACAGCTAGCCTGGGAGCAAAATTTTTGCAGAAGAGAAGCATGGGCATCATCTGCCAAGCTGTTCATTGAAATACAAGGTTTAATTCAACTCACCTAGACATACCTCTACTAAAATACTTACATATGGGTGTAGGTGTTTCAAATGTCTTGCTGAATTAGGGCCTTTAAAAGAAAAGTGAATTAAGAACAATGGAGAAAGGAAAAGAAATACTTCCTTCTGCAGGTGGAGTTTCAAGTTTCTTGTTAATGTACAAAAGAGTTTTCTGAAATACTTGCAAGGTGAAATAATATTACTCTGTTTGTTTAAAAAAAGTTCTTGTTTTGCAGATTTCTTATCTAATTATGTTTGTTGATCACAAATAAATTTTTACTGTACACTAAGCATTGAACTTTATTGAGAAAAATGTCACTTTTTTTATTTTTTCCAGAAACGAGAAGGAATCCTCCAGTCTCGACAAATCCAAGAGGAAATAACTGGTAACACTGAGTATGTCAACACCACTTTTGCCAGCAGTTCAGTAATTGAACACAGCTGTGTCTCAGAAATTCAACCATTTGCTGATATTTAGATTTCAGTATTTGGGTTCCAGGGAAGATGATGCATCAGCCAGTGATTGTATTTTAGCCTTTTTGAGAGCTACAAACATGCATCTAAAAATACAAAAGGGTGAGGAAATACAGAGCTGGGGAATTAAAAGCAGGAGACCAGGATGAAAAAGAAGACAGAGTGAAGATATACAAAATCTCTATTTTATTAATTTATTATATCTCTTATTGTTTTATTCAAAAGTCTTTCAAACAAAGAAGAAAGATATGCCTCATTCTGTTATGTTGGTATTTATTTGACAGAGAACTAGATTATTTCAAAAAGGAATGCGTTATGACTATTCTAGGTGTTCAGACTTTGGGGATGCAAAATGATGGTAGTAAGCCCTGTACATGTCATCTTACCAAACAATTTATAACAAAAAAGTTATTTCAAACCAACAAAAAGCAATAATAGAATATCTTAGTTTCTACTAGAATGTAGAGAAGCCAGAGTATTGTCTTATTTATTATCAATCTTTATGGATTTATTTATGTGTAATAGTTATATGAGGGATCAACTGGAGCAAAATGCTATGGTTCTTAAGAACCTAGTCCAAGTATTGTTTTGGCTGGCATTGTATTGTAGTTGGTGTGGTAAATGCATCTTTAAAGTAAAGGGAGAAGTTTTCACAAAATCAACATGAAAAAAACCTTCTTCGCTTAGGCAAGGTGTGTTGATTTGGTTCAACAGTAGGAAATCTGAGATCTGGCCTCCCATGAGACTTTAGTGAAGCCAGGAGATATTACACTGATGGACTCCAGACTAATCCAGATTCTCCGTTGGAGTGTCGTGATGAAGGTTTTTTTAATTTCTGGATCTACTCCAGTTTTCACCAAGCTGAAAATCCGGCCACATAGGCTGTTTTCTTTTGCAGCACAATGGCTGCAAGTGAATTATATATAACTGTGTTTTGTTCTTTTTTGTTTTGTTTTGTTTCCGTAGGGCATTATCGGGAAGGCATGGTAAGTTCATTTGGTTATTATCTTCTTCTTGAGGCAGCCAAAGTATACGTTAGTTCTGCAATGGGTGGTCACTTTGATCAAACTGCAAGGAAGTAGAGAATTTCAAGTTGCCCTGGCAAATATATAAATACATGCACCACAGGCTATTGTGGCAGTTAACAAAAGGAAAAAACCATTAAAATCAGGCTGACCATCTTTAAAACATTTTTCATTGCTTTTCAGCATGTGTTAATTTGCAGGTGCTTTGTGGTTTAACCTCCAGAACATTACTGTAATAGTATTAATGGTCATAAGTTTCCAGCATAATAGGAAATGATGTCTTATCATAAACCAGCTGGTGAACTTGTTGGCATTCTTGCGTACATTACCTACTTAAACTTTAATGACTTTGGGTCATTATTCATCAGGCCTAAACACCATGCAAGTTGCTGTGCCTAGTTTGTCTTACTGCTGGTAGTGAGACTGGCCAAATGCCTGGCCAACAGAAAACACTCATCTGAGGAGCTTAGGTGGAATCCCACCAAGAATTTAGCATTTGCTTCTTGTATTATTTCAATAGCTGCCCTACAGCTGATTTAAAAGGCTACATGCATGATATCTTTTCCCCATGATATCCCTGAGGAGTTTTACTTTGTATAAAGTCTGCCTTCTACAAATGCCTTTGGATCTACTCTAGCATTTTTTATTGAGCAATATGAATGTAGCTTTTTGTGGACTCATTCACTGTCATTCAGGTGATTGTCAAAATGGAAATTGCTCAGAAAAGGCTCTGGTGCCTTTTTATATTTTTTTTTTTCCTGTTTTCTTCAGCAGATGACTACAGTAGCACTCCAGTCATGCTGATAATGTCCTAAATTGCGTATCAGAATGGCCCCAAAACATCTATACAAAGGATTGTCTTGCAGCGGTGTAATCATAAGTTTGCTTGAGGTGGTTAATAATATAGCACACCACAATGCAGTCAGTGGCCCGTAGGGAAAATCTTCCTCTGTAGATGTGGAGATTCTAGATGTAAACTCATGTTCTTCTGCACAAAATGATTTGGTTACCTATCTCCCGGTATCTGACTGTTTAAGTTTTTATGCATAAAAGATACCATTCTTTGTTCAATTTTGAGAAACAGGTTTGTTAGATAATCCAAATCCTACTTGAAAATTATGCTTTTTGTAACTAATAGTCAATAAGTTACTAGCAGCTTATAGCAAGAGAGCAGTATGCAAAAATACATGGTACTTGGAATACAAAGAGACTATATTGAAACCTTTTGCTGACTGTGTTGTCTTAAATGAGTATGTGCCTTAATACATGTTTATTCTGCATTTGGACAACTGCTGCTCAGTATATTAATGTCTGTGAATGTTTTCCAGAAAGAGATGCATTTGATACTTTATTTGACCATGCTCCAGACAAGCTCAACGTAGTGAAAAAGGTTGGAAGGTTTTTACTTTTAAAATGCATAACGTGAGCATGTGCATGCTTGTGTGTATCTGTTTGTACATATGTAGCGAGCGTGTATGTATGTAATATATAATTGGTATAATTTGCATACATTAAATACAATTAAGCTTTATCCTTAAACAAATATACAAATTCATTACTATAATGTTACTTTTTATTAATACTTAGCAGCATGAACTTAACTTTGGAACAAAGAACAACATGTAGTTATCAAAGTTTCCATCACAAATAAGTTTTCACCAAATGTATGTTGAGTAGAACCCAACTGGTAGACTGAGTGTACTGAAGCCAAAGAGGTATCCAGTTTACAACTGCCAAGCTGCTGTCAGATTTGAGTGGAGTCCTATTACTCACCTCCCTATAGTCTGCTACAAGGTTTTTTTAAGAATTATTATGTTTTAACAGTGTATTTTTATTTATATAGATCACGTTCATTTTATTTCTGTTCTTTATTCTTGGGGGAAGGAAAGGGGGGTTTTATGTCACATTTCAGTTTTAAAACTTAAGAATTGTGTTGCAGTCTCTTCATTCATGCAGATTCTCTTCTGAGTGGAGTTCATTCTGCATGCATTGAACTGCGGCCCTGCTGAATAGGTCTTCACTACATTGTTTTCATATTTCAGACTCTCATCACCTTTGTCAACAAGCATCTGAATAAATTGAATTTGGAGGTCACTGAACTGGAGACCCAGGTAGGATTTAGAGCCTTTCTTTAAGGAGAGGGATAGTTGCACTATGTTCTGCACTATGCCCCCAACTTTATCCAGAAATTTAATCAAATTATTATTGATTGAGCTATAAGATGTTATTTCAGCAGGAAACCTTTCAATTCTAAATATGTTGGTATGAAGAAGACCCTCACCAATTAAGCAGAAAATTCGTGAGGGTAGCTAAATTTCTCTAAAACAGTTTTGTACTTCTATTAACATAAAAATTAATTAACAGATGTTACTTCTTAGACTCTGCCAAGTGCTGTAAGCAGAACCTGTGCTTGTTTTGGTCAGGAAAGAACTCTGTCCGCTTGGTTTGATCCAACGTCAAGCTGAACAGTTGTTTCCTGCCTACCTTTACACAAGCACGCAATTGCATGGGATTACAATGACTCTATTCAGTGAGATACGTTCTTGAGAGTAAAGCTACTCAAGTGTTTAGGCAGCTGTACAGTTGGGCTGCAGGCTTGATTGCACCACAGAAATAATGTGGTACATGGTTGTCTTTCTTGTTCTCAGCTGCTAAATTGGCTGGACAGAAGCTAAAAGCAAAGCTTAATCCAGCTGTATTAATACCTCCCCATGTATACAATTGCAGCAGTTATAAGAAAATTACAAGGCCAGGGAGGAAGGATGGTATTCATACTATCAAAAAAAACCCAGATGTCTTCAGGATAGACTTCATTTTATGTCTTGATTCATGTTATTAAGAATCTCTGATTTATTTAAATAGCTATCAATCTGATAGAGATTTTTTCAAAGGTAAAATTAAGATTTAGGTGGAAAATAATGGGTAAGGACTTTCAGAAAAGTGTTCCCTATGCCTGCTTATTGTATTGTTTACTTCTGGGAAAAATGTATTCTTCAAATTTACCTAGAAACCCCTTAAGCATTTATCCAAAACGGTATTCCCTAAAATGAGAGATTGTATTTCTATCAGGTGAAAGAAAATTATCTACCTCAGGAAGGTGAGGGGTTGCTTAAGATAATTCAGTTTGATTGTGAGGATATCTTAGTGCACTGATAGATCTGATGCCACAGGGGTAAGTAAGAGGCCTTTAACAAAATCTTATGGATGTTGCTATTTTTTAAGATAGAAATGAACGTACATCATAGCAATTAGGTATCTGCGATCTGTAATTACATACACTTAAAATTAGGTTGACTCAGACTTGCAGAACGTGGACAAAAATGATTCTTTGTTCCTTTATTTCCTCCAACATACTGAATTTCAGTGCGGTCATGAGATTGCACCCTTGTTGTGCTTTTCTCTGCTCAGGGAATGCATGCCATTTAAGAGCTTGAAATGTGGCTGTTCTGATTCCCCACAACTAGTAGAACAGAAAGCAAAGAACATATCAAAGCCACTGAGCACCTCTCTTTCCAGGAACTTTATTCTGCATGTGTATTTTAGCATTAGGCTGGTTTTGAAGAAGACAGAACGTACTAACTAAGTAAAAGGAATCAAAGAAGTGAGATGAGATCTTTTAGTTGTAATTTAAAATACTTGTATTAGTAGTTTGTTGACACTTCTGCATTAGACAATATATATTTTGTTCATTAAGCAAAGCAATGAGTTATTCTTCAGAAAATGTGCTGAAAAGTGTGTTTTTTACAGTTTGCAGATGGTGTATACTTAGTCCTGCTAATGGGTCTTCTAGAAGGCTATTTTGTTCCACTGCACAGCTTTTTCTTGACTCCTGATAGTTTTGAACAAAAGGTAATTAGATTTAATTTTTTCTGTTAAAAGCAACTAAACATACAAACATGTCTAGTAGTACAAGGAAGACGCAAACTTATCCACATAAGCTTGATGTAAATACCTGAAATCAAGAGAGGACTGTACTGGTAGCTATTTCCAAGCATTTTTAAGATCTTAATATTAATGCTTACCCAGAATAAAAGGGAAAATTATATTAATGATGGGGCTGATTTTGGCAGCCATTGTGTGATGCTATCATTGAACCAGACTTTACTGTTCATTAAGTGTATAAAGAATTATACACATGAATTTTGTGTCCAAAATCCAAGTTTTTAACATTTCAAAGGTTTCATGTTTTTTGGAAGCATAAAGTCATATATGTACTATGTATCATTTTAAGACCAACCATTATCCCAGTGTCTGTTGCTATCCAGGCAATTCAGCCTATGTCTATTCATGTCTATCATGTTCCAATTTTTAAACTTGTGGAAGGTGGGCTATTCTTACTTGTAAGTATTGTTCTATGTGTAATATTAGTTCACGTATTACTTTTCAATTAATTTTACATTTCTGAAACCATTGTCACCACTCAGAAAAAAACAAAACAATTGATTGTCTGGATTCCATGGACCAGGTCTCCCATTGATATATGGAACCCTGACTACTTTTTCCTTCTAAGGATCTGGGTCTGCAGCTTTAAATACATCTTGTTTTGACCATTTATACTATACTGTATATAGTTCACAGTAATGACTACCTTTATTATATTACTAGGTTGTCAATGTGTCCTTTGCATTTGAGCTAATGCAAGATGGTGGATTGGAAAAACCAAAGCCAAGACCAGAAGGTATCTATTCTACTTTTTTTTGTATCACCTTAAATATTTGTGTTGGATGCAGATCTTATCTCATAGGATTATGGTATAGCTAAATGAAGTTCATAACATAATTCCAAGAGCGAAAGGCAAGATACGTTTTGAAGTGCTCAGGCAACTCTGTGTTTTAAATGGCTGATAGATAAGCCTTTTTCAAATGTTGCAAGGCTTCCTTTCTTGAATGACCAGGGTAAGATTTGCATGACCAAGCATATGCAGTAATACTCAGATATTCACTGAAAGAAAAAGAATACAATTGTGAATAGTGTCACTGGCAGATGGGAATTGCTCCAATTGCTCCATTTTTCCCCATCCCACATCTTCATACTAGACCTCAAGTATTCCAGTGTAATTCACAAGATTTTCACAAAAGAAGTGGATGTTGTGGAAGAAGAATTTCAAATGTTCACATAACCGCCTTTGAATGCAGGACCTAATTGTCCATATTTAAATTAGATTTAGAGCTGGAAACCAAAAGTAAAATGTGTCTTCAGGGAAGATGAAGGTTTTGTTGCCGACTTTAGCAGTACCAAGATTCCGCTCCTCTTTGCTCATACAAATACAGGGTTTAAATTCAGCTTTTCAGGCTGAATACAGGGCCTTTGATTCCCCATGTTATAGGGTACTCCTGTGGTTCCTCCCATAAGAAGTTATCACTTCTTACCATGCAGGAGCTGGACGTGCAGCTTCTGCTCCACTCTTCCCAACAGGAGTAGTAGCTGGGCTTCTGCTGGTTACCTACCATAATAATTGATATATATATGTGTTTTCAAGACCTATTGAAGGTCTTCACACTCTATGGTGCGCAGTCTTTTCCTGCCATAATATTGGATTGTCATTCCCTGAGGAGTTGATATAAGCTAATGCTCAGAGTTTTACTTCTAATAATAAGGGCTCTCTGGAGATTCATGCACACATCACTGAATCAAGTTCTGCTCCATTCTGCTTATTTTCCATCCCTCCCAACTTCCAGACCATAACAGCTGCAGACATATGCGCGCACACAAAAAATACGCCTCAAGTTTATGCTGCCTATGCATTTAATCTGGACCTACCCAGCCTATTTTTCACTTCTTTTGATTGCTTGAACTCTTATCCACAATCATGCTTAACTAAACCAGTGGTGACTGTATCACAAACTTTTATGTTTGAAATAGTCAAAGAGAAGAGGGGGAAATAGTGAAATCTAGGGATCCAAGTAAAACAGAGAGTATCTGTGATCCCTTATTCCCCATGGAGGTTTAAAATTCTTATGGCATTTAATTTTTCAGGTATTTATTGCTCTAGGGGACAGCTAATTTTTCCAGTATAAATCAAGCCATAAGGATATTTCAGCATATATAAGACATTTCTTGTGCAATTATTGAAATGCTTAATATGAAACTTCCTGCCCAATGTGAATGGAAAAACACATCTGTTTTATGTGTTGTTACATTGGGCACAATGCCCGTACTTAAAATTTCCAGTGAGCAAAAGAGTATTGAAAAGGATCTTACCCTAAATGTGTATACTAAATACTCTTTAAATTCCTACACTGTTTCTTTGAGGTTCTTGAGGAAAAAATATGCTGAAAAGTGCTTTAGAATATGAAAAACATATTTAGTGGAAAAAAGAATGCGGTTAAATAAATGAGTATGAAAACCAATGATTTTTATGGGGTCAACAGTTTATTTGGGTTATTTGCAATATAATTGAAAAGGTTTTAAAAAGCTTTCCGTGACCTTTTACTTTAAAAATGGCTGGAACATTAATCTACGGAGTCTATAACGAATTCATTTGCAGTTTGAGCTTTTTCAGATTACTTCGTGAAATGTGTACATCAAAGCCAAACTCAAGTTTCTCTTTTCGAAAATTGCAACCAGTAAAATGTTATACATGTTGGTCAAACACATGTAGCAATGGAAATAACTCATCTTTCTCTGGGAGCATGCTGCTTTTTAGTTTGGACCTTTCTGTGGAATTCTGTTGTGGTGGTGGAGTCTTCTGGTAACTTTGCAAAGACCTGTCAAAGTTACCTTTTTATTCATTTGAAGTTCTGTATTAGGAAATGAAGGTGTTACGCAGCTTGCTGCTGGCCTGAAAGAGGAAACTTCCCAAGTTATATGCAAACAGTATTGCAGAGTATAACATGATGTGGGAGCAATGTGCCCTTCCTGTAGCTTTTGGCATTTTCTCTTCATTGTATACCAAGCGTTTTTGATCTGATTTATTAATAACCACAAAACCATGTGGCCATGGTTTCATGACCACGTGGAAGCTCAGCACAATATCTAGGTTTGAGTGTTTTCACCCTTTGTGGATGTCAGTTTGCCATGTCGCTAGTTTATTTAGCTCTTCAGAGTTTGCATACCATGGGATACCATGCATAGGTTTGATTGGATTCATTCTTCAAAGTATAACCCCTTCACAATCTATGAGAAGCATTAGTGTAGATAAATATAATAGCAAAAATATATGATGATTACATACACGATTTACTAGGCTTACTTGGAGGTTTTGAAGATAATGGGAGTATGCACACTATCTGCTTTACACCTTTGTGGCCAATTCCAAGAACCAAAGTTAGGAGATTCAGTTCCTATACAGTCAGCAGAAAGAGATAGGACAGTTATAATTCTAGTCTAGTCTGTTCTTTCAGAGGGCAATTCTAAGTCCCTATCTGAGATTGAATATTCCTTGAAGCACTAGTGTAGACTGCTGCAGTAGTACTTGTCAGTTTGTTTTATAGATTTCTTGTGAAATAATATTGACTTTCTCAACAACTTCTCTTGGAAACAGCAGGTATTCATTAGCTTTTTGTTTCATGTAAATCCTTTCCTTTAGATGTTGAGTTTCTAAGGACTGATTCAGCCCTGTGCATCAGCTGACTCAAAGCATTTTCAGAAGTATCTTCGAGGGTCACTTGTATACTTAGCTTCTTTAGATCCTTTAGAAAATTTAAACTTGCCTCTAGCTATCTTGCTGAAATTAGGCCTAATAAAGGATGTTGCAGCCCAGAATGGGCCAAGTTCTGCAATTCTTACATAAAAGAAGAGTTCTGTTAGTTCCTGCCTGATGTTTTTTTCAAAATCATTACTTTCAGTCACAACTGACTGAAGATTCAGTCATACAAATATATGTAATCCTAGATACAATTTGTCTCCTGGACATCTAAACCTTGTGTGCTGATTTTGTCTGGGATAGAGTTAATTTTCTTCTAGCAGCTGGTTAGTGCTGTGTTTTGGATTTAGGATGAGAATAATGTTGATAACACACTGATGTTTTTAATTGTTGCCAAGCAGTCAGGGACTTTTCAGCTTCTTATACTGGCCTGCCAACAAGAAGGCGGGGATGACCAAGAAGCTTGGAGGGGACATAGCCAGGACAGCTCACCCAAACTGGCCAAAGGGATATTCCATGCCATATGATGTCATGACTAGTACATAACTGGGGGTTTGGCCAGGAGGCAGCGTGGCTCAGGAACTGGCTGAGCATGGGTTTTGGGTGGTGAGAAATTGTGCTGTGCATCACTTCTTTAGTATATACTATTTTTATTTATTTATTTTCTTCTTCCTTCTGTCCTATTAAACTGTCTTTATCTCAGCCCATGAGTTTTACCTTGTTTTTTCTTTTCAATTCTCTCCCCCATCCCGCTGTGGGGGCAGTGCATCAACAGCTGTGTGGTTGTTTTAGCTGCCTGCTGGGTTAAAAACCATGACACTTTGGTTGCATTTCTACATCAGCAGCATTAGCCATTTGTATCCCTAACTAAAAGTGGTTGAAATAATGATTTCTGAGTTACCAGTTCAAAAACTGTGCATTATTTATATTTCTACTCTTTCTTTACTATCTTTGTGATTTGAATGTCCATGGATGTGGGGAGCAAGGAAAGGGAGTAGAGAATAGGCACTTTTTCTGAAAACGTTCTGAGGTAGTGAAGTTACTCATGGCTTTTTCCCTTGTCTTTTTTTCTAGATATTGTAAATTGTGACTTGAAGTCTACACTGAGAGTACTGTACAATTTATTTACCACATACAGGAATGTGGAGTGAAGAATTGCTTTGGGACATAAAGGAGTGTGAAGAAAGCAAGCATCATAACTAAACATATTTTTCATCGGTATTCCTCTGCATCTTTATCCTAAAAGGAACTAAACCATTTATCTGAAGAATTTTTTTTTTTATTATTCTTGCACTACTATGTTCATAGTAGATTTAAAACTAATATAAATTATGAAGAAAAAGGTTTGGAGGAAGGTATTTGGGTATATTCTGGGAGAATTCAGGTTTCAGTAACAACTGTCTTCACACTGTTTTGTACTAGGTGAAGCAAGAATGAAAAAAAGATTTAGTAACTTTAATTCAAATCAGTCTTTGAAACCAATCATAGGAGGATTCACCACTGAGTATCTATTTTAATATTTTTTACATATATCTTTTCTAATCTGGGAATTTTCTATCCATGGTAAAATGGTTGCATTCTAATTATGAGAAATGTGCATGGGAAGAAACAGCTAAATACTCTTATTCACTTCACTGCTAAAAAGAAGAGACTTTGTCAAGCACTTAACCTAATTAATTTATGTTTCCAGTGCTGTTAGGCTTGAATTTTATGGGTACAAACTGAAGTGGCTACTCATTCCTTCAGACTTACTATAATGTGATACTCTGCTTTAAATATGTGTTATTGAGCATTCCACGTAAGCACGCTTTGCAGCTTGTCACTTGGTTTTGTTCAAGGAAGAGATCTTTTTTGCAAAGTACACATTTCAGGAGAAAACACCTGTATAATACAGTTTCCCTATAATATTTGTATTATTACATAGTATTAGAAAGTAAAAGAACAGCTTGTTTTTCTTTTCATAGTTTAAACACAGGATTACCAGGTTGCAGGTATAGAATATTGCTAAATAGGATTTAGAACCTGTCCCATTGGTTCATTTTATGATGAATGTATTTTGCTGCGTTATGTCCAACACAAAATATAAGATTTATTTTCCAGAAACATTCCTGGAGCCTTTCAGATACAAAAGCACTGCTTTTAGGTCAAAACTGCTCCCATCTGCAAAGACTCTGTTACGGTGTAAGGTTCTTTGGTCATTTTACATGGCTATAAAGAGTACTTTTTTCTAATCACAACCAAGTATAAGCTGTTACCTGTTTGGTTTTAGCTTTAACAGAGACACAGAAGAGAAATGGGAGTTGATTCTTCCCTTAGACTTGATATCAAGCACCAGTTATGTTTCTGTAAAGCTGACAGAGGCTGCCTGACGTGAGTGTTAGTCATCAAAAACTGCACCAGCATAAGATGCAGAGTACATTAATTATTTGCTAAAAGCCTTGATGTTAGTATTAGATACCTTTCTAAAAGAAGTGTTCCAATGAAACCACAGATTCTTGAGATCCTGGGTTACACAGTAAGGGAAAAAATCTTTAGACAGAAATTACTGGATGACTGTTTAGAAATCTTTGGCCTGCTTAGTGCAGGAAGGAGACTTGTTAATAGTCATCCAATTATGGCAGAACTGGTATAGGTGAAAGGGAAGGCAATCTGTCAACTCTTGAGTCTGTTTATCTCAAGAAATGTAGTGCTGGCAAGAACAGTCAATAACAGCTACATATTACTTAGTATATAAAGCATTACATATTTTTCAATGTTCCAGGGCTTTTATTATTAATATTGAGTTTTCCAGTGCAACATTAGCGTAAAGGGAAGACAAGCAATTACGTTCTGTCTTTGATGAACACTAACTGATGTTTAATAACAAGATGATACTGACTTCTGCTGGGAGGCCACAGAAATTATTATTCTGACAAGTAAATACCGACTTTTGCAAAGGAAAGTCAGTATTTAATTCAAAGGACTCTGAACTCAGAAATTGTTATCTGGTTGTTATAAACATTCTAAGTATCTCTATTAAAATAATTTTTACCGCTATATTTTTAATTGAGTTTCTGAAATTAGAGGTGCAGAAAATAACAATTATTTGCCTTTTACACAGGTAAATAACCAGACATTTTGACCTCGGTGAAAATGAACATGTTTTCATTATATCTTTAATATCTGAGAAGCAAAATTATAGGAATTAATGAAACATTTTTTGAGCAGACTGAGGCAGAACTTCTCACCTATATACTAGCAACAATTTCAGCTTATTTTAATATTTCACATGTAAGTTTTTTATTTGCACACCTAGATTGTAGTAATTGTAATTGTTAATTAAAAAATATGTGATGGTTTTTCTGCATATCATGCTCAGCTGAAATACCTTTTACATCTCAACAATGCCAAAACATTTTGATTGCCCTTATTTTCAGGAGTGCACTTTCTTTAGAGAGGAGATTTACATATGTAATGGAAAAAGGTTAGAAACAGTGAAACTAGTTTTTGCCTGGACTTGAAAATAAGTAGTCCTGTGCTATATTGGTATAACATTATTGGAGATTTTGAAGTCTGTCAGATTCCATTTTCCATCCTTAAAAAGCATAAAACAGACAGAACGATGAAACCCTCATGCTGAAATGCAGTGATGCAGAACCATAGAAACATTTAAACAATATCCAACCTTTACACAATTATCTATCCTATGGTAAGAGTTTATGTAAATTAAAATCTGCTATATAAACAATAGTGTCTTATGTAAATATAGACCCATACGAGAGTTTTAACACATTCACACAAATAGTATATGGTGCCATGTAGGAGTGGGTCACTGCTTATATTTTTGACAGTGTAGATTTAAATAGCTATCAGATAACTATGAAATATAATATACAGATTATATCTAATATTTATTACTTTGATACAGAATATTATAGAAATATCAAATACTACTGTAGACAGTTTGCTCTTCAGCAATCAATGTAGGCCAGCACCTTCCTTTAGGGAAGTGAAATATTGTAAGCTGGGCCAAATTCTGCTGACATCTGTGGTTCTTTTATTCTTGATACACAGCAGGGTATACTGATGTACAGCTGAATGCAGAATTTTCCTCACTGTTTATATTAAGGTAGAAGTTGTCCTAAGTTTTACATCAATCCTGGTTTTATTTGTAATTGCTTTAAATGATTAAATAGATCCAAATCAATGGATTTAGCCCATGTAAGATACAGTCACCTGGAGAGGCCAGTTTCCCTATTGGTCCCAGAGGAAGCCTCTGATGTTGAGGCTGCTATCTCAGCACTTGGATAGGTTTTTAAAGCCAGGTATGAATCTTAAGATCTCATGGTGGTATTTGGATCTCATCTACCCGACCCATGTGCTTGTCTATTGTGCTCTGCCACATGAAGGCTCATAGGTAGCTGAGTCCACCAACAACTGGCAAATTATTAGCCTACCTTGAGTAACAGACAGGAGACATTTCTGCTGCTGAGGCATTATAAAACTGCCAGAAGAACAGAGTTATCTGTGCTTCTCTGACTTCTAATCCATCCATTGCATCCAGCAATATGGTATCCAGATTTTTTTTGTGGTTGGAGGTAGGCATCCTTTCCCTATTGATGGATGCTGGCATACTCTTGTCAGCCACAAAAAACTGTTATTTTTTCAAAGAGGAGCTACAGATTCTTAATAGTATGTCAAAAAGATGTTGTCAAAATAATTATCTAAAATCCTATTATCTTGAGGTCAACTCCTTTCAGATTTCTTTCCCAGCTGACTGGCATTTAGTTGCCATAAAGAGCAGGCCCTAGAAAAAACGTATTGAAGGACTCTTTGCATAATTTTACCTGATACACACACATAAAGTCCAGAATTGGATTGGTCTATATTCCCAATGAAGTACAGATGCACCAAATTTCTTATTAAATATACTGACTGCAGAATATCTAGTTCTTTACATTTCTTAGGCAGTAGATATCTTCCTGTTATAGGGGGGCAGCAGCCCTTGCAGCTACGTAGTTCAGGAATTCGAGTGGACCAGTGAGCACTGGATAAGATCCTAACCTGCTTCAGTTGACTGTGGACCAAGTTGTTGATTGGCATATCTCCGTATAAACCAGTGGCATTAAATCAACAGAGCATTTGGTCCTTTCTGTTTTACAGAGGGTTACAGTACTTGGGAATGGTTTATGTTCAGGCAGACTATATTGGTTGACTTTTGTTCTTACTTATTTTCTTAAAATATGTTTTTAAATTCATGTTTCAGATGAATTTAGCAGACACATTACTGCAAAGCCACAGTGTTGTACAGCAGAATGTCTTTTGAAAGTAATGGTTTTTTTTCATTAGAGAAAGATATATATGATATTTAATATACTAGATACTAGCTTTAGGTCTAGGTTTTGTTATTCTTGTCATCCTATCAAAACAGCCTTCATGAATGGCCTGTGTGTGTGCCAAGCACCCAAAGAGAGAACAGTGCCTTGAAGACCTCTTGCAAGATTTTCTACACTGTTACCTAACAGACTTTTTTCATTTTACTATAAGAATTAGTGTGGGTTTTCTCTTTACGGTTAAAGTACAATTAAAGGTTAAAGAAATCTTTTATAGAGAGTTAGATAATTAGTTTAAAGTAAGATATTTTGTTTTGATGTATGATATGAAAATTGGAGATAGCAGCACCAAAATTCCAAAATTATCCATACCTCAGCATCCACAGATTTTCCAAAGAGGTTTTGAGTCATTTAACATTTACTAGGGCTAATTTTACATCTTTTGACAATATTTTCTGTGTGACTATATCTTTTTGCATTAACGAGATTTTCTTTTCTGTCTAATAACAGTTTAATATTACACGCTCTGCAACAATGTTAGTGTCATTGAAACATTTGCTTCTCAATTTCAATATCAAACTAATTGAGAAAAAAGAATATTTGCAAAATTTGTTTCTTAACATGTGTATCTGAAAATAATGGTTAGTTTAATCAAGCTGCATTGCCTTCAGCTGCAGTTGCTAGCTTTCACAGAATATATTTTATGTACTCTGTAAACAAGAGACACTCTTGTTTGTTGATTTTTTTTTTCCTGTGCTTTTTCTGAAACCTTTGTTATGATCCACAATAAAATTTGCACCTGAAAATCAGCACTGTATGTTGTGTTGGGTGAAAGTATGAGATATATGACAAAAAATTAGGAAGGCTGTATGGTTTATGTTCTCAGAGGTCTCTATGCATCTAGCCCATTCTTTGTGGGTGTATTTGGTGTTTATTTTCTGTGGGGGCTGTGACAGCTGAAAGTGGGTTAGCAAAAACAGCCATGTAAACATATGCTTGAAATGATTAACAGCAGCAGGTCAGGAAAATGCTGTATTTAACTCAAAATAGCAAAGTATACATTTGCTTTATTATTATTGTGCTGAACACTTTAGTGGTGATATTGCAACTGGGTATAATGCAATTTTCTGCAGACTAATTTTGTTAATTTGAAATTTAACAAAATGTTAGTGAAATGCTAAAATTATCAAAATTAAACTGTTCATTTCAGAAAATAACTGTATTTAGGAAGATTTTTGATAGCTCTTTTTTATAAACTTGTGTTTGTTGTGACCCTTTAATGCAGGAGCTTCAATGCAGAACTTGGAACCAGTCAAAAATACAGGCATCTAAAGTGCTACAGATCAACAATTTTAGCCACTGAATTACTGAAATGAATCCAGAAGCAGGTGTTTGATCTTTAGGTCTGCTAGTAAAGCAGAAACCACCAAGCAGAGCTGCCTAATCAACAGGGAACACTGAGGACAGGGTGAGTTTTAATGCCGTTCTTCAATCCTAGCCTGTTACTCAGGGCTGGAAAGAAGTATCTCTGCTTAGGATCCACAGTCTTAAGCCTTAAGGCCCACCATATTCACTTGTGGCTTTTGTCCTGAATTTTGTGGATTTTTTTTCCTGAAAAGCAAGTAAACTTGCTCTTTAAACATTGCAGTACAACAAAAAGGTCACAGTCTGGCTACCTCCATTTCTTCATCGCTGTTCACCCAGAAAGGAGAGGATCTGGGTTTAATGCCCTTCTGCACCTGTGGGAGTTATTTCTCCTCTTTCTTAGAAGAGTACCATAACCTGCAGTATGAATTCAAGGTAATATGCCTTTTTTAGTGTTGTTGGAGGGGCACTGTCAACTCATAAGCTGAAGTTGCAACTGTGTATAAAGTTATTCCACATTAACTGACACAGAGAGAAGGAGAACAGAAGAGGGAGCATAAGTGGAGGTTAGGTTGTTGAAAAGGTGGAAAAGGATTTGGGGGAAGAACCTGTCTTCAACTCAATCAGAGGGTGCTAAAATATCAAAACACATTTTGAAGAGGAACCAGAACTAACATCGCCTCTGTTTCAATGCAAAGTTTCTGCTGAGTTTTGGTCACTCTCACTCTCTTCCAGGACTCTGCTGTCAAAATAGCCCCAAGAGAAGGTATTCCTACCTGATGCAGCCTGCAGTCTGAGTTAGGTTTGCATTTCCTCAGGCAAAGCAAATAATAGTTTCATCCCGTTTCCTACCTGTTCTCTAGCCATTAGGTGAGCTCACATGGGAAGGTGAGCACCACATCATCTGCAAGCTATGTTTTAGGAAAATAGCAAACATAGTTGTCCGTAAAACCAGTTGAGCTTTCTTGGGCCTTGTCTGAGCACAAGTACTGGATTGAGTGCTACATCTCATTTTTGGATCCCAGCCAGATTAAAACTAGAACTACTCAGTCCCACTGAGACCAGGTCAGCTCCGAACATGTGTGGGTGTAAAATGGTAGGGATTTTTTCAATTTGAAATCAAGGGTGAAATTTAGATGGTTTCAGGGGGAGGTAGTGCTCAGACAGATTTTCCAGGATTGCAACCTTGGTGCCTGTATTCTGTTGTGTGAAGAGCAGAAGATCTGCCTGGGGCCATGCCCCTCACGTGGGCTGGGAAGGAAAACCAGAAGAGCATCTTCTTCTTCCCTTCTGAGATCTCCATGCTGTGGCAGACTGCACAGACTGTTTCCTACTTGACTCAGTCTAATTTTATTGGGAATAAGCCTGAAAACATGCTTTAACTATTCCTCCCTCTCCTGGATGTTTGCACTGTTCCAGTTAGGTGAAAATTAATACTAAACTAGCATGTTGAGGCTCTAAAGTCTTCAGCTGTGACTAATCGGCCCCATCCACTGCTTAGGGCTTTTGATGCTGGGACGAACGAACGGTGCTGACTGTAGTCATGTCTCGGAATGATCAGTCCATTGGATCACATGCCAAATTTATAACTGTTACGTTAGATGAACAGATGAGGTCTATTAAATTACATGGAGGGGGGAGGGAAGGGGGAATCTGTGATCAGAACTTCTTTTTTTTTTTTTTTTTTTTTTTTTTTTTTAAATTTATTTTTCTTTTTTTTTTTTTTTTTTTTTTTTTTTTTTTTTGGGTGGCAATACTTAGGTAAGAGGGGGAGTACCTATATTCCCGTGCACAGTCTGAAACTTGCAAGGTGCTCAGGACTGTAGTCTCAATTCAGCAAAATACTGAATCAACTTTAAATATGTGAGAAAAGTACTTGTGGGTTTTTTGAGTCTGTTTTACCTAGAAATGGATAAATGTTCATATCACTGTGGGAAGCCTCAGTCACATTTATACTGAGGCCTGCATTGTATTGTCTTCACATCCTAGCACAATCGTATATAATTACATCCACAAACCGATTGCTTTTAAGGCCTGCTTTCCTCAAAGGATCCCTTATAGCTGCTTTGTAAATTAGCTCATAGAAAGATATATGCTTCTTGTCCACTCTTGTGTTCATTAAGAGTTTCACCTGCATGAGGGTTGAAAAACAAGGATAATTTATGTCTTCTCTTGTGAGGCCCTTGGAGATCAGATAACTAAATCAACGGCAGAATAGCAGAATGCTGCTGTCTGCTCTCAACCTTGGCACTAAGTTTGAGGCAGATATAACTCAGGTGTGCTTATTATTGCTGTTTGGTTTATATCCATGCCTACAGGGTTTGTTGCACTAGCAGTTCCATGCATGCATGCTGTGATACAGTCCTGGTCTTGAAAGGCTCACAGTCTTGCAGGAATGTGGGAGGAGGAAAGCTGTAAGTGAACTTCTGTAACTTCACGCAGAAGATCGTGATAGGTATGGATTAGGAACTAGGTTCCCCTTTCTGTACCCTATCTGTGCCTTTAAGTTGTGGTGTAAAACAAGGAGCTAAAAAGTTACTGATTAGGCTTGTGGGGGATTCCAGTCTCCAAGGGAAAAGGGACCAGGAGAGTTTCAAAGGCTGTTAGCTTAAAAGATGAGCACGCTTCTTGTGGTAAGGATGTAGGTGCTCAGCGTCAGGCAACTGAGGCAAGTAAGTGTGTGGGTTTGTTAGGTTGCTTGGGGGGGGATTTTTCCCATTGAAGTGCTGCAGGGCCATCGTCTAGGAGGAAATTGCCAGCATTACTAGTTACATATACATGATTTAGACTTTCCTCTATGTGATAGAAGTTTAAATGCTTTCATGTGCATATTGTTACAATAATAGAGTACTGAAGGTATCAGTCCTGGATTTCTAAGCCTTCTGTACGTCCGGATCTTTCTGAACTGTTTGTAATGGCACTTGAATAAACAGAAAGGACATCATTAGAGCAGATCTGTATTCTTAATTGCATAAAAACCTTGTACATCTACTGCCTGAAACCAGCACTCAGTTCAAACAGTGTCATAACCTCTAGCTTCATTTTTTCTTTGTTATCGGGACAAATTAACCCATTAGCTGCACAGACTCTATTGTGAGTCAGAGATATATGACTCATGAATAGAACACATTTCTGTTCTGGTTTTAATTAACTTGGCCTCTACCCAAATCCTCCTTACAAATGAAAGATACTAGATTAGCTGAAGTCTACAATACTTTTTTATGGTTTGTGCTAAACTTACATGTGTATTTTTATAAGATAATGCTACAAAAAGAAGATTCCCATCAATGCACTAGCTTAAAAAGTAAGCAACAGAACTGCTTTATTTGACAGACTGTTAAAGTACTGTAATTAATCTTGTTTGTTTGCCTTGCAAACTGTAAGAGAATAAAAAAAAAGAAATGCACGGTTCTAACACATTGGGAATTAGTCCCAGTCTTGATTCAGATGAGTGGAAAACAAGTTTGTGGTGGTTACATTTTCAATAGAAGTTTACTCTTAGGTGGCACTTCCCTTTGTGGTATTTGTAATTTTGCTATCTGGGAACTTTTCTTTCTTTTTTAAGATAAAATGTAAATATTTAATTGGTCAGGCTCCCTATCAGTATTTCTAATTGGGTCACTGTGCCTTCTCTTAATAAAGCAATACCAAAATCAAATAAACTCCTCAAATATAAATTGCAGAGAGGGTAATCTGAGCCCTTACTGAGCATAGCCTATCAAAACGGAAGCAATACTAATTGTATTTACACAATTTTAAAAGAATTAAAAACAAGAAAACAAATCCACCCCTCTCTGACCCTCACAGAAATCAAGGCCTGAATCTTACTTCACTTTCTTCATGGCACCTTAAGGACTCTTAATGCAAATGAGAAGTAGGCATACAGATACTTGGTGGGGCATTCCCCCAACACCACTTTCTCTAAAGAAACAAGCTCAGAATAAAAGCAGAGGGTGAGGGGAAGAGAGAGAAATGTATCTTTGTGTGAACGCTTTATAGTTTGCAACATGCTCATATAACACAATGAGGGTGGGCCAGCTGGCCGTAAAATGACCTAAACTGATAAATTAATCAGGAGTATGGTCTGTGTGCCACCAACTGTCCTGTGACTAATAAGTTAGTTTTCTACTTTGGCAGGTTCCATGAGTTTACTTGTAGCGTGAAGAGGAGAGCTGGAGGAAAAAGGTCAGGTTTTAAAAGGGGCTTAGTTGGAGGAACTCTGAAATGAAAACTTGCATGTGGACCACTACTTCCCAGACTCTGCAGTCCCACAGTTTAATTCCAGTTGCTTAGAGCACTTAATCAAGATCTGCCTTCAACTCTGCCTGCCACCAGTTAGTCCTGATAAAGCCCTAACTCGCCTTCTCATTGCCTAAGTGGTGACATTAGGACTTCCATCAAAGCAAAGAAATGAGAGGCACGTAGCAGACTCAGCTTCATTTAGCCAGAGCTCCATGTCCAGATTCGGAGATTTTTCTGTCTTGGAGGGACATTGTCCTTCCATGCAAGAATAATAGTCTGACAATGAATTTGCTACAATATGCACAGCCCAATCACTGTGGAGTTACCAAGTTGGTAGAAAGCAGATTTAGGGCACAGATTTATCTGTTGATATCTTGAACAGTTACACTGCTTTTCAGGAATGTACGTATTCCTCAGCTGAAAGGTTTGAGTGTTAATTTCTGAAATTCCATTGCTGATAACTAGACCTTGCTTTTCATTTTTCATTAGCCACAAAAGATTTTCTATGCCTGCATTGTTCGAGGTTGGATTATTAGAACTGTCTGGATTCCTGTTTTATGCTTAAAATAATGTCCCTCCATTGAACAGAGCTCCTTTATATATATAATCTGCAAAGTATTGTATGATCCACCAGGGTGCAGAACATGATGTAAAGATAGGATGCTAAGGCAAGTTTGTCTGAGTGAGCTCTGCCTCCTTTTGGGATATACGTACTCGGAGACCTGCATCAAACCTCAGGATGCCCCTGTTACCATGTTTGCTCAGTAACAGAAAAGATCCAGGTCTCTCCTTCACTTTGTGGTTAAGGAAGTTACATGTAGTTGTACTACTAGAAGGGGGAAGAAGCAGTTGTATCTTGATGTCAGGTAGAGGATGGATCTTGCTTGTGCAGCACAGTCCCAGCACCTTTAGTAACCACTTTCCTAGCAGACCTGTAACTGCATTCTGAGCACTTTCAGGAAATAAGCTGAACTATCTTGTGTTGCTTGGTCTTTTGCATGTACCTTAACATGTTAAACTCAGAAGTCTTGTGATCTTCTATTCTGTACTCTAGTGTGACACAACCTCACCCAGTAATTTTGGTATCAAGATTGTAACCTCTGCTGTTTCTAAGACCTCTTTCCCAATGGCTTAGTTACCCAGACAGACCTCTGGGATAGGGAGTTAAACCACAGTGAGTAACACCAACAGAAAACTTCTGCTGTCTTAAGTCAGGCAAAATTTTCCACTAGGTGAATTCCCCTGATTAAGAATCAGAAGATTTGTTCCAGGGAATCAAGGCACGCCTATTATTTAAACGCAATTTCTCTTTTATTACTGGCTTATTAAAAATTACCGTTGTCTATTAATCAGCATTTCTTAATTAACATAAAATTCCCAGGGTCTGGTACAATTCCCCACAATCCAGTGCTATCCTGTTCGTTTCTATTTAGACTACGTATTGCTACAGTATGTAGGATTATATTGCATGCTGCAATTATTTTCAGGGAGGACTGTGACACTTGGCCTTGATCTTGGCTTTCTCTACTACAGAACACTGTAAGTATCCTATATTTATTTATAACTTGTTGGGGGGAACAACAGAGGCTGTCTGACACTGTGCACTCTCTTTCTCTTTGCACTGTAGTTCTCAGATGGGGCTCTCAGGAATTACAGGGAGGAGAGCTCTGCCATTTGGAAAAAAGGTCTTACAATTTAATCAAAATATAATTTTAGCCAACCAGCTAGTTCAATCAGCCAGTCCAATTATGGTGTGGGTTGAGCAAGTCTCTGTGCTCAGAGTTCCCTTGAGTTGCTTTTAGTTATGAAATAAAAATAAGAAATTAGGTCAGTTACACTCTATTGACTTCTTCTAATCATACAGCTTCCAAGAGTATAGAGCAGCGTAGCTTTGCCTAAATTAATATTTGGCATCTCACCGCTATGACTAGACTTTGCCACCGGTTGAAAGCTAAATTGGGAATGCTCATTCCAAATGGCAAATCACATATGTGCTTGTCTCTGGACTGGTTTTAACCCTTGAAACACTGCAGATTGGTCTCGATCCAGTGCTAAAAGAGCTGCATCAGCTCTCCCATCACCATCAAAGAACAATAGATGCTTTCCTGGGTGCCGTGCCCCCTCCATTGGTTATTTCCTCCTGAAATCTAGTATGAGCTTTTATACGAATTTTTTCCTACCTACTTCAAACCTTCAAAAATGCCCAGCTCTCAAACTCCCCTTCATCTAATCATACCTTATTGACCTACCTCATCTTCTAAGTGTCCCTTCTCCTTGGTTAAGGTAGTTGATCAACCCAACATCCAAACAATCAAAATCATGCAGCTGATCACAGTGTTGTCTCATCAAAAACCTATTTTTTACCCAAACTGGTCTTAAGCAGTATGTCGTTCCTCTTCCTTTTCTCCAAGAAACATTAAAATCTCTGAATGGTTTCTTTATCTTGCTGAACACAACAACTGATAGAGCTTCTTATTTCTACCATCCACCTCTCATGTTCTATGGACACACTCATAACACTTCTCCACTCATCCCCCTGCTGTAATTTTAAAAGGTAGGATTGAAAGAGCATATGTCAATCAATTTTTGCCACAATCAAGCACATTCTGCAACATAATTTGCAAGACCTTTTTCTTCTCCCCTAAGGATTATTCTAAGGAAAAAAAATCCAAATTCTGACCCAGCAAACAGCTTATGGCAGTTGCTTTATTCCTGGCTGGTCAAATATGTGTCTGTTCACACAGACTGCAATTTAGTGACTGCACAATATGGCGTGTATGGCTGCATGTCTCTGCCCATTACATTGCAGAGGAGTGCTGAGAAAAACCTCAAAAGTGCCTGAGTTTGGATGCACCCCAAATGTTTTAGTTTCTTGTGTGCATTTACAGAAGTCAGAAGGGAAAACAGAAAGCCCTCTAAATGTTCATTCCCCTCCCTTCAATTCTCTGATCCCGTCCTTTTAAATGGCTACAGTCTTTATTAGCTCTTTACTCTTCATTTCGCCCCTCAGCTGCAGATGCATACCACTTTGCATACAGTGCCATGGAAGCAAATTGTTGAAAACAGTCACATTGTTGCAAAGTGAAAAGGGGATTTCAAGAATTAACTGATCTTATAGATTAGTTAAAAAAAAACGAACCAAGGGGTTGACACATATGAAGGTTATTACTTGCAATACTGCAAAGTTAGAAAATGAAGAGGTTACACTTCTCACGTGAAGTTGAGTTGCCTCTGCGTGTGTCTCTATGTCATACTGTTGGTTTTTTAAGCTCACATGAAACTGAGTGATAAAATCTGCATCTATACTATTAGTGTTATATGCACCTGAGGACAGCTTTATCCATTGATACCACTCTGAAGCTTCCCATTTTATGAACTAAAAGTTGTCTATCTGTATATGTAGAATTAAGTCCTCTCTGCTTTGCAGAGGATGAAGTTGCTTTTCTCTAAATCATTTTCCTCCTTTCCGGCAAATCGTGTGCTTTCAAAGCTTGCATCCTAACAGACTCTTCATATTTATTGCAAAGCCAGTGCTAGTCTTTTCTCAATATCTTTGGACATGGGTCAGGCCACACTTCCAGAAAACAGAATTTTCTGTTAAGTTATCCTCTGAAGTAGATAGATTATATTGTATGGTCTGAATTATTAAAGAAGTCAGAGATCACTGTGTAATGTACTGAAATAAAACTGTATCTAAAGATGTATTTTGCTAAGTATAAGTTAAATCTTAACATTTGAGAATGATTTCAGTGTTTAGGATAGCTTGAGAATTAATTCCAGAAACAAGATCTAATCAGTTTACCTTTCTTGGCACTGTATCTTGCTAAATGTAAAAAACCTCATTTCATTTACTATATGATTATCCTCATGTTTTCTTCAATGAAAGCATAGCAAAGATCCCATTTCTGGCACGTTTGGGAGCAAAACAGTTAAATTGCTAACAAATAATGTTTTGTAGTTTGTATGAGAGCCAAGAAGATTAATGAAATGTTCATGAGAGAGTCTGGCAAGTGGCCACATTCCTATGGGAACATTGCTGCAGTGAGGTTTAACGGAGCATGAGGGACATTAAGAAACAAATGTGTGGGAGTTTGAGGGTGAACTGTAAATGATCAAGAATCTAGTAAAACTAGATATCATGTATTTTGCCTTTGAGGCTTTCCAGCGGATCTCTGTAACATTTCTCATCCTTATCTAAAGTCTGTGAGGAAGATGAGCAAACTGCATCCTCCTTGGGTTTTTTAAGAGCAGCTGTCAAGCACTTGAGCTCTACTCACTTCTTTGAATGTTACAGCAGATGTAAACTCATTAAACAAATGGCTACAAGAAATAAGTCTTTTAGCCTGACCAGAGTTTTTGTGTAGAAGCTCCTCAATTTAATGCTTAATCTGCCAGCTTGCTCGAATCTTGTGTATGCTTTTAATCACAAAAAGCTGTGTTAATTTCATTCTTTTAAACAAGCCAAGGAGAAGCTGCATTACTATAGCATTATTTCTATTTCTGCTGTACCACCACCTCCCCTTTCACAGCAGTTGTCTCTGAAATACATCCTTATTGACTATGGGAATCCACTAAAATGCTGTAGTTCAATTAAGTTAGTGAATGTTATATTCAATCAAAGATAAGGAAACAAGCTAAGTTTCCTCTGTTTCAGAAGAAAAACTCTTTATCGGTAAGATTGCTAACAGCAGTCAAACACTGCTTTTTACCATGCCAAAAGATAAACAGGAAGTTATTGATTTTCCCGAGAGGAGGGTAGGCATTGAGAGATGTATGGACTTTACAGTACGCCTTCTAGAGGTTTTCCAAATTAGCTAAAATAATCATCAATGATCATCATGGATAGCTATTAAAGTGAAGGAAACCTGTGTTCTTACTTACCTTTCCACTAGATGGCAATGGTACATGGTAGTTATGTGTACTTTAGTGGAGGATATCTTTAAAAATGAAAATTTTATTAAAGGTTTGAATATCTCTGAAAATGAGGACAGTTGTGCTATTAACATATGCTGAAACTCAGCTGTCTCAGCAGTCCCTATCTCAAGTAGTAAAACTAATCTTTTTTCTTTGCATAACAAATGCAATATCCAGATTTAGAAGTAACACAGATACAGATAATAAGCCTATTCAAAAGCAAGTACAGTGCTGTGATGACAAGGCTGTCTAACACACCGAAGTGTGTACTAAGTTTCTACTTTTATGCTGAATGAGGGACTTTTCTGGTATTAAAACCAAGAGACAAACCAATTTTTGGAGTCATTTCATTGACTTCAGTAGAGTTACACTAGGGATGGATTTGATTCTGGGCTTTTGCATTACAAAATTAAGAGTGCACACTACTGTGTGAGGAGGGGAGAGGACTGTTCTTTCTGTGGTGAGTCAGACCAGCATGCAAAATGGGACTCCTTTATAAAAGCTGCCCCAAAGCCATTTGGGGACATTACATCCTAGAGGTGATGTTGGAGGAGGAGGGGGAAAGGGGGAAGAGAGGCAGCAAAGCCTACTTTTTTTAATGT
This sequence comes from Aramus guarauna, assembly GCA_013400195.1. NCBI lineage: Eukaryota > Metazoa > Chordata > Aves > Gruiformes > Aramidae > Aramus > Aramus guarauna. The sequence continues at coordinate 82,924 of VXBL01005835.1, forward strand.
ATGCAAAGATCTGTAGAAATGCAATAGATGTTTGGACAGATGGGATATCTGAATCAGGCTACTGGTGAGTTGGCATCTGTGGAGACCATTTGAGGCCTGTCTATAATTCAGAATATACCATGGTAGAACTGCTTTTTCTTAAAGTGTGGCAGTTTGTTGTAATGGGGATTAACTGTTTTGCTGTGAGATAGTCCAGAGTGGTCTACCTGATCTCACAGGACCTGCTTTTCAGTAGACAGAGAATGTGTGGGTATTAAAGTGTCTTAATTTAAGGAAAATCTTTAATGTGATCAGAAATGCATATAAACATAGAACATTTGTCCTATGCTAATCATGTGCTTCAGACTGCACTTTTTGATAAATACCACCTACAGAACTTTCTAATTCACTCCATGACAAAACAAGGTCAAATTCAAAATACAAAAGTTTAACTGCCTCCCAGCCAAAACGTTAACCCAGCAAGGTTAGTAACCAAACCTGCATTGCTAAATGGAGTTCTGTGTTTAGTTACTGTTGTAACTTTGTTTTGTACCACCAGTTCATCATATTATTATTCTTACTTAGATGGGCTTCTGGTTGCAGCAAAGAACCAGCCAGTTACGTTATTATCAGTGAAATATTTTGAGAAGAGTTTGATTGGTTTAGTTCTTCAGTTAGGACTGCTTGTGACTTTTGAAATGAAGTACAGTACTGTAGTTTAGGCATTGAATCATGTCTCTGGGGATAAGATGATTTCCTTTCCTTACTCTGCCACTTTCCTTTCCACCATGACCATGGCTAATTTACTCAGACCTGTCTGAGTCCACCCCACTGCCAATGTCAAGCATTCCTTACTGTCTGGTTCCAAGGCTTAGTCAGCCAGGAGCTTGAAGCACTAGGACTGTGGTGGGCACTGATCTAAATAAATCTGAACTCTGCTGTCCTACATCCGCAGAGGCCTAATGCCTGCTAACACAGATAGGATTTAGGTGCCCAAATACTGTGAAGAACTAGGCTTTTGTTCCTTCATAGCCCTCTAGATTGTCACTTTAGCATCTTTGGAGGTCAAACCCTATGTGCACATTTGCTAATGTTTAACTCCTCACAAGTTTCATAAAATGTTCAGCAAAACCCTTGCCCTTTCATCACCCTCCCAAATGCACCCATGTTAGTCTGGCTAGTACACACAGAGAGCCAGGGGCTTCCAATAGCCTGCAAGAGAGCACAGCTAGCCTGCAGCAAGCAGCCTCATGTCAACAGGATATCTGTCAAGAAAAGAGGCTACCCTCTTCCTCGATACAGCGGGGTTCAGTAGCAAGCTTCAAAGATGCTGGTTGTGCTCCCGCGACTGTAAACTCAGAGCCATTCACTTGATCCATGGTGAGTGTGCAACCAAACAGAGCAAAACATGCCACATTTCCACTGGTGCTGGCTCTTCCAGGAATAGCTCTGTGATACGATGTTTCTAATATTGTCCTTGATGGACGATCTTTTGCTCTGTGCAGGTATATTAGCAAAGGGTTTACGTACCAGCCTCTTCAGATTAGCTCTGATGTTTTGGGGGAAGGTAAAATGCTGCATTGGAATCTTTCAGACTTGGAACTAGCACAGGTGGTGGACTGCACACATGCCTGTATCTCTCAGACTTGTGCAGTCTGTAAGATCTTGGTTCTTCCATCCCCAGCATGCTCAGAATTAGTTTGCTGGGCCAGGCAAATTACAGGTGGGTAGCTACTGTACCTAGCAGAAGAGGCACTCCATGATTGTTAGCTTTCTTTATGCCATACACAGAGGAGCAGAAAGGTCATCTCCTTGAATCACTCTTACTGACTCCCACCCCAGACTGACTCACTCTTGATCTCTTCAGGCTTGTCATGAGATGGAGAGAGGCCCTCAGTGTCATCTGTTTCTCTAACACATGCTGCCAGGGTGTGAGGAATGAACAACTGTGAGATACCATTATCGCTAAAAAGAATCTGGAACTGAGTCCCTTCTCCCTGGGATCTGTTGTGTTGACTCGTGGAAGGATCAAGATGACTATTTGTTGTAGTCTTCATGGACACCCATGGAAATACGGCTAAGAAACAGGCTTTGAAGGCCTGCCCAGAAATATCCCTAAAGCCACCTCTCCCATAGGCTCTGTCTTTCTCTACCCACACTGTTCCACAGTACTGGTGAAGCAAGATGAAGGTGAAGTGACTCTTCTGTTGGGCGTGTGGGATATGTATAGCATCTATGCCTAGCACTCCACCCTGTGCTCACTCTGCACATGTTGTCACTGCTGTGTGTTGTTGAAGAAAGGGAGTAATTCCTGGCCCCTTCTTCTCTGTGGTTCCTGCTCTCACCTTCCCAGAGCCAGCATTTCTGTTCAGGAACGGAATTGCTCTGAAGCTGTCACAGATTCCTTTTTGCCCGGTGTGATAGTTTTAGTCCTAAGAGAGAAATCTGGACATAGAGTGGCTCTCTCGAAGTGTCAAGGAGGCTTGCAGAGTCCCAGAGGTCCCATTGTGCTTTTCAGAAGCCTCATGGTTACAGCTGTATTAAATCAATCCCTACAGCTGATGAAAAGTCATGTTCACAGTTGGTGGACATGGCAACACATCATATTCTACTACATTTTTGAAAAAAATAGGATTTTTTATAGCTCAGCTCTAGTCAAGGAGTCTTTGCAAAAGTCCTGAAATATTGTCAAGCAGAATCAATATTAATATTGTCAAGCTCAGAGACCATTTTTGAGGACAGAACTTCTTCAGGAAAGAGAAACGAACAATAAAGTCATACGATCAAGTCCCATTTTGTCACAGAGAAGTGGATGTTGTTACCTGCTAGGACAGGCCCAACTGCTCTTGTCTAAGTGAAAGCTCTGGCTGTGCTTTAAGAATTATGTTGTTAGGTTCTTTTTATTTGGGTTGGGGTTTTGGTGGGTGTTTTTTTTGTTTTGTTTTGTTTTTTGTTTTTTTTTTCATCTATTGACTTGTGATGGCAAGTGAAAGATGCTGGTTGGACATGAGGAAATGACAATTCCCACCCTGTTACCCTGCCATTACCTAGACTGGTGCAGATGGTTCTATACAAAAAAGACAACTTTTCAGTGTGTTCCTACTGACTGGACACTTAGGCCAAGGAAGGAATCCTCCGTTCTTTAGTAACTACAGAGTGGAAGATATGCTCCAAAGCATGGTTGGTTGGTTGGTTTTTTATTCTAGAATACTTTTCTCTCTCAGCAAAAAAGTTAACCCCTCTTGCAGGATCTGTGTTCTTGTCTTAACTCTGAGCATTGGAGGAACACCCACAGTTAGCCCAGAGAGCCAGAGGGAGATGTTTAAGAGCTACAGCTTTCCAAGGAAGTCAAGAGACCTTTTGTGGTCTCATGGCTCGACCAAATGTCTGAGGTGGCTGTCTGTAGTGCAGCCGTTCCAGCCAAGCTCAGCCAGTGGACAGTGGTGCTGAGGAACAAGAAAAAAACCTTTCTCTCTTTGCTGGGAAGTTCATTTCAATTTGGTCTCATGCTCTTTCATAAAGCCTGCTTTTTTGCATCACAGCCTGACAGTTTTACGTACTGGAGTACAAAAACACTCCAGCAAATCAACTGTAGGAAATGCAATGTCCAGGCCATATTCTTGGACCCATGTAAAGAACTTTAAATACAGTCTTGTCTATTAAAAAATAAGTTACAAATGTAAGTCGACATGATGGATTTTTAAGGTCTGAGTCATTATTTTTGTATACATGTCAACAACAATCCTGCTTTTGATTTACTGAGGACTGTAGATTTGTATCTGTGGGTTTGATTTTGTCTTGTCTCAGCCTTACTTGAAATGGTTTCAAGTGTCAATAGCTCAGTGTATTGATGGTGTAATACACAGTGAAAACATCGTACCACACATAGTGATAGTCCCTGTTTTCTTCTAAAACTTCATAGCTGAACAAACTATGGAAGTAAGCTTTCAATGTTTGCATGATTCAGGCACGTTCTGTTTATTTTCTATGTGTGTGTCTACAAATTCTTTGAGTTTAAGGAAAGAAACTTACAGGCTTTTGGAGGACTCTCTAGCTAACTAATTCTCAGCAGAGACTGGCTATGTCTGGCAGAGCATGGAGAAGGAAGGGCATGAAACTGCTTCCATCATCATGTCCAGTCTTTAGTTCATCTTGCTGCCACTTTGCTTCCAGAATCTGGGGCACAGGTATATTCCCTACCCATAAGCAGAGCATTTGCTCAATTCTCCCTAAAGACTAGTTGGAGGAATGACTCCAGAACAGGGTTACACTTTGTTAGTCCCCCTTTGTAGCAACCCTTAGATACTGTAATGATGAAGTCAGTAAGAGTGTGCTTGTGAGAGGGAATAACGAGTTTGCTCCTGGCATGCATGAGAGCTGAGTCACTGCATGAAGACTGCAGCCGCAGCACCTTCCTTCATGAGGCTGCAGGGCTGGAGTCAAACTGCCTGCCAAATGCACTCAGGCATCGAGCAATAGCGTGCACTGGTTATTAATTCCCACTGTGAAGAAGAGGTGAGTGATACTTCTATAACTAAGGTTTCCCAAAGTAATTTTTACTAATTAGTCAAGAAAATGAATAAGAAATATGTTCTTTCCCTCAGAAGGCTCTAATCCCACTTGACTGAGCAGTATTAAGCAATCCTATCAAAGAGAATGTATTTTTGAAGCAGTCCTTGGGGCAAATTTAGAGCTTCAAGAATAAGAAATAATGAGATGTAGGGGGGAGAGGCTTTTTTATTTTTGGAACAAATATTAAAGAAGAGCCTTTGCTCCTGAGTCAAGTTCCCATGCTTTTTCATTATGTTCTTTGGCTGAAGTGGTCTTTAGATAACAAACGTGTCAAGCTGTTCTGTCTCGCTAAGTTAGAATTAGGTTATGTCTGTGCAGAAGAAAGTTTTGGAATAGCTGCAAAAACAATTACAACGCTGCTTGATTCACTGATGATGTTAATTGTAAATCCATATTAATCTAGGGCTGGGCAGGAGTTGCCAGAAGGATTCATTTTCTATGTACCGTGACAGATGCTTGTCTCCCTTTCCTTTTTTCTGCTGCCTTAGACCTTAGATATCTCCAGTATTTTCTGAAAGCATAAACAGTAGCCTTAAGCAAAGTTACAGTTGATAGGAAGGTTGCAATAGCCTATATAAATCTCCTTACATGACTTCAGTTCTCATAAAAGCAGCTCATAATATTTTAATCATATTCTGGAAGTCCTTGAATACTAACACAGGAAATATTGTACCAACAGCTAGTTTCTTAGGAAACTTTATGGTGAGTGGGTTGGGTTTTTTTGATGTGATTCTTAACAAGGGACGGATACAAAATGCAGTCTGGGATAGAAAGTCAGGAATGGAAGATAAAAATGGTATTTTACGGCATTTTAGATTTAAGATATAAAGCTGTTCTTTCAGTCAGATGCCACGTCTCTTTCTGTTCGCAAGTTTCCAAACTCTGTGTCTGCTGCTGAGCTATGGAAGGCTATTTGTGTGGAAAGTGTTTCTGTGTTTGGGGACATGTATTTTTGAAAACTTGTCAAATTCACATGCTCTAGTGTGCAACTGTTTAAAGCTGCTCAGATGTTTACAAATTGTCCTAGTGATGAGGAGAGTGTGAAAAAATACAACATACTGGTTGATTTTGCCTCATAGATAGATGGTTTGGCAATTTGTCATAATACCAATTTATGAGCAAGCTTAAAGATACAGAGGCATGGTGTAGGTGCTAGGAGATATAATGTTGATGTGGGTTCCAGGTTACTGGTGTCACTTCAGTGTGGCCACAGTGCTGGGGGCTGAGCCAGATGTGAGTTATACAGCTGCCTAACTGAAGGGAGAGAACGGGAGTGATGTACCATAATCCCACAGATTTTCTGCTGATAGGAAGAGTGCTGAGATAGAAACAGCTGCTGAGAGATTCCAGCAGAGTATAGAAACAAAGTGAAATGTCCTGTGTCTGGCAAAACCCACATGAAAAATTCAATTAATTTTAGTATGTTGTTGAAAAATTACCAGTTCTGTGGCTGTGAGACCAATGAAGCTATAGATTAATACGAACAGGGCAGTTCATATTCACAAGCATCTTATTAGGTTCTCCACGGACTCAGGAAGGTCTTGCTGTTTCAAAATATATTTGAATCATATTTTCTCCACAGCCATAAGAGCTAAAATGTTGGGGGAGGGCAGTGGTTAATGAATAGCAAAGATGGGTGCAAGTTCATGTCACAGAAATTGAACAGAGATCACAGCTCTTCCAGTGCCGTCTGTAGCTGGCACAAACAAAGGAATCACTAAATTGTTCCTGTGACAGAGACTGCACAGCCCGTGAAAGGGTCCTATTAAGTGTGCTTTTACCCAGAACGTTTATGACTGTAATTGCTGATGCAAGTTACTTGGCACAGCAACTGACAGTTCATTCACAACTTGGTGGTTTCTCCGTTAGTAAGTTACCCCCTAATTAGTTCCTGTGAAGGTACTTTATAAAATCATAAAGTCATAGTCTTGTAACTTCTCCAGTATGACATCTGCCCCACGCAAGCCACAAAGGACTGGAATGCACCGGTCTGCTGAGCTATAGTTGGAAGATGACTGGAGATGGGAGAGGAAGATGTAAACTGCTCGCTGTGCTTCTCAGTCCTAAAATTAAGGGCTGAACCAAGAACAGCATCAGCTAAGGTGCTTAGGCCCCTCCAGCATCCAGTTGGTTGGTGCAGGAGTGGAATGCATCCCTGCATTGGAAAATGGCATAAGGACCATCAATTATGGTGACACTGTGACCTCTGTGGTTCCCCATACTCAGATGAGATCCTCATCTGGAGAAGTCCTAGGATCTGACCATGATTTCTAGTGGTTGCTTATGTTCCTCTAGTTCTTGTTAAGGAAATCAAATGCATTTTCTATAGCTAATCCAAGGATAAACTGGCCTTCCTTTTTCAGCTGTGCTTGCTCAAACTTCTTTTGAATACTCAAAGACAGTAACAGTCTACCTATACCATTCCCTTGCTTTTGTTTTGGGTTGTTTAAATGAATTTCCAACTCCATGACCTTCTGCATCAGCAGTACCATCTGCTTGAGAGAGACATTTTCATTATCTTGGCAACCAAACACCTAGAGTTACAGCCCTTTACACTGCCTGTTACTGTGCAGCAAAAAGTGCCTTTTGGAGCAGAAAAAAAAAAAAAAAAGGAAAAGAAATATTATACTTTTACTTTCTTTTGGAATTTGTCTGACTTTATGCATACCCATGCAAGTACGGGATACTATCATCCAGTTCTAATTCACCTTTCATATTGAATTCAGAGCTGACCATTATCTGCACTGAGACCACTTAATTAGGATATTGTCCTACAGGGGCTGCAGAATTTGAGATTAATTTAATGGTGGTCTTAACTCAGGCATGGCCTTTTTTCTTTCTCTAGAGTTAGTGGTCTGAACTTCAAATCCATTAGGTCTGAAGCTATCTAAAGGGTCATCTCTGGCCACACCAAGTTCATAGGAGAAATTTATGAAGCTTGGGTGGGTATATTGTTAGTAAAGATCTCTCATCTCTGTAAAATGTATCCAAGTATCAACATAAAGCTGGAAATCTTTTTGCTAGATCTTTTTCTTAGTCCCAAACTTCCAGGAAATGCAGTTTTTTAATGCTTTTTAGCTAAAGGTCCCATTTAAGCTGAGTACTTTGTACCTGAATATTTCTGTGATGACTAACTTAAACAGATGGAGTACTACTACAGCTAGGTCTCCATTAGTTAACCCAAGTTTCCTGCTGTTAAGTTATTTATTAAGATGGTTATTTCTTGAATTGAAATTTGAGATACCTATTAACACATATTACAAGCTGAACAGATGGCTATATATTTCTAACTCTAAAAAATATGTTGTGCAGCCAATACAGCTGTCCTGCCATCCAGAGGAGTTATAAAAATTAAACTAAACTAAACTTAACATAACATATTTATATTTTTTCTTAAATATTTATTCAAAAGTTTCTGAAATGCAAATTTTATTGCCCTGGAAAAATCCTAACTTTCATAATACTTCATATGCTATAAAAGATAATCCCAAAGTAAGATCAAATCTAATGACTGGCCTGTAGAATAGCATTTTAAAAATTAGGACCTCAGCTTACAATACAGCTTACACCAAATGACCAGATATGGCCCTTCCATGGACAGAGGGTGGGGACAGCCATATCACTGCTAGGTTTTCTTGTGGTCCAGAGCATGAAATCGTGGCAAGGAGTGAAGTGTCTTTTGCCTAATTGAGTGTAGTTTCTGGAGTTGAGCAGCACAGCCCAGAGCCACATTTAAAGCTACTAAAGTAGCTTCGGTTAAGAGCAGAAGAAGGGTCTGCTGAAGATTCCACCTGGAAAGTGTGTAGTGAGGGAACCCAAGGAGCCAATGATAAAAAGACATGTTTGTTTAGTGAATATAGTGCTGGTAAAGGTCTTGTACTGGCTGCCATTGGAGCTGAAGTTATCCAGGGAACAGGTGTTGGAGGTCAGCAGTACGACAGGCTTGCCCAGCCTTGCTCCCAGAATGTGCTCAGCCCGTGCTGGCACATGGCAGTAGCATAGAAGGGGTGAGCACCCCTCTTCTACCGGTGAGGACAACTGAAACACAACGGGGTTAAAAGATTTGTTTGAAGTCAGTCCTCCAACTGGTCACAAAACCAGAAATAAAGCCCATGTTTCTGCAGGTTCCACCAGCATGTTTCACAATTAGGCTATTTGAGTTTTTTCTAATATCAGCTGCTAAGAAATGGACTAAGACCTATTTGTGTGTGATTTCAATAAACCAGCCACATGACTCCTTAGGGAGGAAATGCACAGTGCAAAATTACGGACTGCAGAACCTCGTTACTCCAGTCACCCAGACCGCAGCTCTAACCAAGGGCTGCTTCATTGACTCCAGGGAAGGGAAATGCTAGCTCTACTCCAATTCTTTTGGGACAGTTATCTCTAGCACGGATGTGACACTATGAAAGGCTGACACTAATGCATAAGCAAATTGAAGGGTTTTTTTTTTTCCATCATCGAAACTTGGGAGCAGGGCTACACTGGCACTGCAGAGGTACCTGATATTGCAGGGGGTGACAGAGCTTGATTGAGTACCACAGGTAGCCCAGCCATGGCAACCCAAACCACCACGTGAGCTAGTTTACCTGTCAGCAGCTTTGTGGGACAACAGTGAAGTGACTCTTGGTACCCAAGCCAGATTGCTTACCTGACTCCTCTGCTGCAGTGTGGGTTGCAGTGAGGACATTCCCATGTCTCATCTGTGGGGCAGCATGAGGAAATTTATCATAGAATGGTTTGGG
>VXBL01005846.1:1388-12034 GCA_013400195.1 Aramus guarauna
TAGGGTCTCTCGCCTCGGGTGAGCCGCCGTGCCCCAGCCCCTCCAGGTGCCGGTGGGTGCCGCATGCCTGACCAGTGTCGGAGCCGCCCCGGAGCTCGGGGCGTTTGCTGGGATTCCCAAAGGATCTTGTCTGTCCCTGTGGTGGCTTTGGAAACCTCAGCTGAAAAGTCTGTGGCTCTGACAGTGAGGGTGAAAGGCAGCTTTTGTGCCTTACGTGTGGCGCTCTCAGTTTGAGGTGGATCTGTACCAAAATGAGTCAGCCTGCCAGACTCCCCTGGACCGGCAATACCACGAGGAGATCCGGAAACTGGAGAAGGCCGGAGGTCGGAAGAACTATCGCATCTTCACTTACGTTGATCATGACCGATTCACCAACCTAGAGGAGGTACCAGCTCTTAGTTACACATAATCTATACGCAGCGTCTGTCAAAACCACCAGCCTGCTGGTGAGGGAATGTTTGGCAGTTCTTGGCCGTGCAGAAGCAAGCCAGATATCCTGTACGCCGGAGAACATACTGCTTCTGCAAAGCAGCTTCGCCTTGTGCCCCAGACCTGGGATGAGATGTCCCTGTTTCACAGCGATGGTCGGGGCAGCTTGGAGGGACTTGGCTTTGCAGCATTTCTTTGTAGGTAACTTGGTGGGCAGTGTTTAGCTGTACTTTGCCACAAGAACAGTGAATGAAATCTACAGCCTTTTAGTGGTTTTGTCCTTGCATGTGTGCGTGTATGTACCTGATCTCTCCTCTGAGAGTGGAGTTGTGTTTGGGAAAGATGTCCTGTCCCTTTCTTGTGTTTGGGAAAGATGTCCTGTTATAACATCCTTGTAAAATTAAATTAGTTCCCATCTGTTTCTCTCTTTCAGCACTACCAGAAGGTAACTGACTCAGATCATGAGGTGCCATCGTATCTGGCAGAGAGGATGGCCAACGTGAGGAGGAGAAGACAAGACCGTAGGCCAATGTGAGTGCAAAGTGGGACTCGGAGCTTGCTAATACAGATTTCCTGGTCCTGGTGCCCCAGCTGCAGAGCAGCGTGGTCCGTGGAAGTTGGTGGCGTGAGCTGTGTCACTTAGAATCTGGCAGTTTGAGTCCTCGTCATCGGGGGCTCAGTGCTGCCGGTGCCAGACTGCTGAGGTGAGCTGTGACTTGCGCTGCTCTGTTGTTGGCAGTGAAGCAAGTTCTCTGAAGTCAAAAATCATCACCTGGGAACCCTCAGAAGAATTTATAAAGAACAATCATGTGATTAACACTCCTGTCCAGACCATGTACATCATGGGAGACTTGGGACCTTATGGAAAGTAAGTAAAATTCTGAAGTAATCTGAATTTCCCAGAAGGAGAGCCATCTTCCCTCCTTACTCAAATTTCCTGTTTCTTTCATTAGTTAAGGGGAGAGAATTCCAAGAGCTCAGTAACTCGGGCTGCTATTTCTTTCTGCCTCTTTCCTCACTTGGGAGGTAACTGAGTGTATCCCTCCAAAAGGCTTCTTAAACTAATGTAGGAAAGTATGGATGTGTTTGTTCCCTTCTGTACCCCCATGTGCCTTTACCAGCTCTGCTCTTCCAGAGCAAGAAAGTGTCCGTGTTTTCTGTTTAGACTGTGTTTCTTGATGCCTTCCATTAGGCTTGGTCACAGAGAGTATGAACATGTTCTTTGCACAATCAAGGTGGACAGCAATGGGGTGATCACGGTGAAGCCTGACTTTACTGGCACCAAAGGAGCCTACCGGTGAGTGGGACAGGGCTGGTACCTCTCCTGGGACTGATACAGAGGGTTGACATGGCTGTCTCCTGCTCGCCCTTCAGACACTGGATCAGCACTTAAATTGAGGGATATTTTTTAGTTTTATTCCAGAGATTTTTAAGACGAGATTATCGTGTACTTGTGCTTGGTGTCACTGTGTGTGTGATGTGTGGGGCTTTGCTGCCACTCCTTTGGGATACAGGTCATGCGTGTGCTGGACACAAGCAAGTCTTCCCCCTTTTTGAGTCATCGATACCGGCAGGCACTTGGGAGTGAGGAGAGGGCCATTAGTGCCCTTGTGCTACTGCACGGGCCTGGTGGAGGAGGGGGCTGCTGTGTCAGGATGGCACAGTTGATGCTGTTGCTGCCTGTGCCTATCCTCTGTGTAACTGGGGGGTTTTGCCCATGTGTTTTGGCGGTCTGCAGGATTGAGCTGGATGGAGAGAAGCGAGAGGTGTGGAAATACACCATTGAGAATGCATCTGTCCAAGTGCAGCCAGAGGAGGAGGAACGCGAGCAGCATGTGTTCAGAGACGTAAGGACCAGCCTCCACTGATTATATTGACTAGCTCTCCCGATTTGACAGAGGGAGCTCAAACCCTCGCGTAGATGTCATTGTTAATGCTGTAGACACCTAGAGTTGACAAAATGAATGTCACTGGCACTGAGTCCCATCAAGCCCAGCAATTTGAGAACTCCAACAAATACTCCCTGACCGCTTCATTCCTTACTCTAGGTAGAGGCCTTGTCCAGCGTTGGTTGTGTTGGCCTCTGACTGCAGTGATCTGTGTGGTGGGAACTGATGCAAGAAACCATCTAAATTTGTGCCTTTCTAGTGTCACCTGCCAATGGTTTTCCTTCCCTTTGAGCAGTGGGCAAACCCTTTCCTTGGTCTCCCTGTTGCTGCCTGTATACTTACTGAATGATTTCATGTTACCCGTAATGTCCCAGGATATTTGGATCTCATTTTATATCTTGATGTTTCTGAATTGTCTTTTTGACTGTGGCAGTTTATAAAGGTACTTAATGTTTTAGTTCATCGTTTGTATGTTTCCTTACTGTTTTTGTGGTCAATAAGGAAATCCTGATTTCACCACACTGATCTCTCATCTGTTGATTTCATTGGAATAGCTTATGCCTGTGTTTTTAACATGTCATTTAAGATCTGCTGATTCTTCAGAGCTTCTTTTTCCCTCAGATTGGCCTTTGACAGGGTCTTCTCGTTAGGAGTTATGCATCTTTGTTCTATTAGATTCTTACATTTTCTGTATCTGCTATAACAATTAAAAAAATGCTGTGTGCTAAGCCTGTCAACAATTTAAATTGATTTTATGTTAATATCTGTTACAATTTTTGCAATAAGTAAAAACATTTATAATCAAAAAGACACTTTTTCTAATCCGCTTGTTCTGTTTTTAGCTTTACGGTCGGCACAAGGAATACCTCAGTGGTCTTGTAGGCTCAGAATTTGAAATGGTGAGTACCAGGGGGGCTCGGCAGGGACCTGGAGCCCTGCTGCCTTTGGAGACTGACTGGTTAGCACGGCTGCCGCTTGTACCACAGGCTCCAAAGACTGTTTCATTCTGGGACTGTGTTGGCAGCTTTTACCTTGTGGCTTCCGACAGAAAATTGGGTCAAAGGGGACAGGTTGCAATTGATACGGCGCCTGCAGAGATCCATCCTGCTGCAGTCAGAGCAGTGGCAGAGTGGGCTGAGCGCTGCAGTCTCTGTGAAACTGTATGTATTGTCTGAAGGCCTTTGACTATAATACTTTAGGAAGAAAGGAGGGTTTATATCTTTTAGGATAGTGATTGCTCTTAACTTCTTGAATGTTAAACACATCTGTGTGCCACTTTGTTCAAGTAAACAGCCCCTCCCACCTCCAAACTCAGGCACAGTTTTCCCTTCTCACTGAACTCACTGAACAGGTGGCAATCTTTTTTTTGTTCAAATCTTGTTTGCCAAAGTACGAAAATTGTACTTTCTTGTACTTTGATGGAGTGTGTCAGCTCGTCCTGTGCTTCTCCCCTGCCACCTTGGGCAAGTGCAAGACCACTATGGGGGAAGCTGGACTATGATGTCTACAAGTGACTTCTTAACTACGTTTTATATCCATTTTGAAGTCTGTGAAAGACCTGATTTATGGAGCAGTGAACTCCTGCAGTCTAGGAATTTGGTCTCTCTAGGGAGCCTCGTTCCAGAGAGACTGTTCACTTCTGGAAAGGACGGTATGAGAAGTCATGATTCCTACCTGGCCAGCAGAGTGAAGCATTGGTGTATAAATGTCTGTGAAATAGCCGTGTGAGACCCTGTTGGGAGGGGATTGTATGAGGTTCCGCCAGTGGTCATTGAGCCCTTCATCTTGTTTTTCTGCTTGTTCTTACAGACTCTTCCTGGTACACTGCGACTTTTTGTGAATGGAGAAATAGGTGAGTCCTTATAAACAGTAACTACAGGGGCAAATCTGGGTCTGCTGGGATGGCTGAGACGATGAAAGGTCCAAGGATTCTTGGATCACAGGCTGGTCCAGAGTAGGCGATTCTCTACCTAGAATCCTTTACTTCCTCCTTCTCCTCCCAGTTTTTGCAGACAAGCCCTTTGAGTGGCATTTACAGATTGGAGGTTAGAAATACTGCAGCTGTCCTGGGAAGGCATACAAATCTGAAAAAAAGAGAGCAGATTGGGAAGTTAATAGACACTGTAGCAAAGAAAGCAATTAAATGTGTGACCTCCCTAATCTGGTTAGTGATATGGGGACAGGGCTAGTCTAGAGAAGGAATCTTTCATATTCATTCATGTTACTTTGAAGACCCTGGCTCTTCCCAGCTTCCAGCAGTTAACTCGTTGTTTCTGAGGTTATTGGTGCTGGCTCTCCCAAAAGTCTACAGTGAATAGTGGAGGAGCTTGTGTGGAAGTGAGCAGCTGAAGTTCATTCTCTCTTCTTCTCAGTTTCAGCTCAAGGCTATGAGTATGACAACCTCTATGTTCATTTCTTCCTGGAGCTGCCTAACCGTAAGCATTCATATTTCCAGCCATGTCACAGCAGTTTAAGAAATGAAGCATGCTTTGGCCGGCCCATCGGATCAGCTCTCCTGAAAGTCAGTAAAAGTTAATGTAGGGGCTGGGATCTAATCAGAGCTTTTCAGAGCTAAAATTGCAGAACTCAATCGTTTGAACTAAACTCATGTCTCGGAGAAAGTATCATCTTCCCCTCTTGTCTTTTCCAAATCAGGCTGGGACATAGAAGTGTGTTGGCTTCTCAACCAGTGGTGATGGTGTCCAGCAGTATAAAGAGTGAACTTTGGGTAGCCTTCCTGTCTTCTCCATCTCAGCAGTGACCTTGTGTGATTTCAGTGCTCACCATCGTGTTTTGTGCTGACACTAACATACTGAATTTTGACTGATAAATAAGGTTCCCAGCACTAACGTGCACATCCTGCTGCATGTTTTATTCCCTTGAAGCTGTGGCTCTGGCTCCCCTCTATGGTTATATCCTGATGTTTGTCCGAAGAGGTACCACTTTTGCTCCTCAGTACATTTAGATAAGGTTATGCTTTTCTCTTAAGATTGACTTGGTGCTTTCCATCAACAGTCCAGGGCGTTCTGGAGAGCAGCCATTGCCTGGAACAAGACGGGGTGGGACCCACCTAGGGAAATTCAGTGTGGGTGATGTGATCTGTTACCCTGGTCATCTGGGACTGACATTCTCCTTTTGAGCTGCTCTGGTTTGTGAGCCCTCCCTCTCACCCAAAGCATTCACCACTGTGCTCATGTTCTCCTCTTCCCCCAGAGTGGTCGAGCCCAGCGTTCCAGCAGGTATCGGGAGTGACACAGACCTGTGCCACCAAGACAGTGGGCTGGGTAAGGACGCTTTTAAACCTGCGGAGCAGAGTTTGAACAGGCATTCTCTGAAGTGGAACATGTGTAACAAGCTACAGATAGATTCAGCAGAGATCGTGACTTGAGAGCTCCTTTCAAGGGCAGAGTGTGTTTGGGATTCTCCTCATTATGGTTATAGTTGCGATTTTTCAGCGTGCCACTGTGTCAAAATAAAACTAGACCAAATAAAACTTTTTGCTTCCTTTTGGATGGCTGATTGCCTTTGGAGCTTTGATTTTTGTGTTCTCAGAGTTAATGAAGCATTGTTCTGTCTTGCCTGGGGCAGGAATGCACACAGTCTCTACTGATTTCTCAGAATGAACCCCTCCTATCTGGGAAGTTGGTTCCATTGCTGTCTTCAGCTCCTCTCTTACAAAATTTGAATTTTATCAACTTTTTGATGTCTTTTCTGTGAGCTAATTTGCATATTACAAAAATCATTATCATACAACATTTCAGTAATACCATTGTTTGAGGTATTTTGCTTGTCTCCTGTAAAGATTGTGGTGGTGTAATAGTTGTGCAACTGGCTGAATTGCCATTTGAGGTGTGTTACTCTTTCCCCTTTTTCATTATTTTTAACTATTCCATCAACGTGGCACTTGGGAGTGTGTGCAGGTCGGTCATGCAGTCAGGTGTTTGTTAGTGAGATGTGATTGATTCTGTTTGGGCATCGTTACCTCTTCTCCACCATTAGTTCTTTTCTCCCTGCTCTCTGTGCCCCCTGCAATGCTAGTGATGAATTTTCTTGTCTAGGAATCTGATCTCTGTCCTTTTCCTTTTCTAGGATAATGTGGCATACTTCTGCTACCCCTTCACTTTGGAGATGTTTTTCACCCAAGGAGATGAATCAGAAGGTGTGTGGCATGTTGTTGGCTCCTCACCAAGATGAAAGGACAGATTTAAGCAAAGGGAAACATTGCTCATTCAGCAGATATTAACCGTCACCCCACAGCCTCAGAACACATACTGTATTTGCCCTGCCCAGCAATGCATTAGCGTTTGTATGGATTCATTGATGTTGCCTGGCTTCCAGGCCATAGTCAGCTTCATCCAGTTGCAAAACTGCTTGGATCTTGGCTTGTCTGTCTCAACACTGCACTGTGTTGCCATGCCCAGTGTACTGCAAAGAGCCCTGGGATGCTGCAGCAGAAGAAACAGGCAGCTTTTTTGTACACAACTAAAACTCTGTGCTGAGTCTTATGTTTGTAGACACACTCAGTGACCTGTATAATCTTTGCATAGTTTATGTCACTTTGAAACTTCCAGCTCTGTTTTAAGCTGGGCTTCTCTGCTGCCTATTCCTGCTGCTTTACTCTGCTGCTGCCACCTCCTCACCAACCCCGTTGCTGTTTGGCTTGCAATTGCTAGGGACAGCTTTGTGGCATGCCCTGCCACTAGAATCCAATGCACGCATTGGATTTGAGTATTCAACCAAGACTAATGAATTTTCAACCTAGAATAAACATGATGAGTTTGTTTCACTGTGGAAAAAAGAAATACTTGGAGACCTGTAGGAGAATCCAAGTTAATAATCCCCCAATAATGGTGGGAAAGGTCAGAGATTAAAAGGTTCCCCTGTTTGGCATCAGATTGTTCACAAAAGATTGTCTTGTCTGCCCAAAGATAACTGAAGAACTAGTTTGGACTTGCTCTCAAACAAAGAGTTTTCCCAAATTTTTAACATTGTATCAATAATTCTGTTTTCATCCTCAAATCTGAGGGTTTAACTTTTACAGGGAAAAATAATCACCCATACATCTAGGTTTGTCACTGTAGAAGAAATACAGAAAGGACTTCCTACTAATGGAGTTGCGCATTTAGCTTTTTTTTTTTGTCTGTCATAGTCTCCCTCACAAAGCTGTGATCTGCTCCCCTTCCTTGCAGACAGTCTTCCTCAGTGGCCTGTTCTCTACTTTGAGGTCCTGTCCCTGGACTTCTGGCAGAGGTATCGCGTTGAAGGATATGGTTCTTTGGTGCTGCCAGTATCTCCAGGTAAAACATCCTTGGGGCATTATGTTGATTGTCTGGGAGAGCGGTTCTCTTGGGAAGGGATTCAGCTAGTCCTAGGGAGG
Source organism: Aramus guarauna (assembly GCA_013400195.1). Taxonomy (NCBI): domain Eukaryota; kingdom Metazoa; phylum Chordata; class Aves; order Gruiformes; family Aramidae; genus Aramus; species Aramus guarauna. The sequence continues at coordinate 9,084 of VXBL01005846.1, forward strand.
CTTTGCCTTTGCCTGCTGAAGGGGATAGTTAGCTGTCTGTAGGGCAGCAAAAAAGGATTTGATGCATCCTGCATTGTGCTGCCTTTTTGTTGAGAAGCATCATGTGTTGCTGTCCGTGCTCCTTCGGTGGTTTTGTCACAAAATCTTGTGTGGCAAAGCTCTGGGGTGATGCTGCATATCCATCTGTACCATAACAGTAGCCCTCTGTGTACCACATGGAACCTGAGGGTCACAACTGTTCAGTAAGGAGACGCTCCTCATGGGCAGGGGGTACTTTCACCTCTGGCTGTGTGACTGTATGGGGCTGACTCACTGGGAAAATGTTATAGGGATACCATGCAGTGTTTCCGTTTCCAGCATACTGTGGTTTGGCTCAGCAGCTCTCCATTTGCTGTGCTGTCCTCTGTGACTGGATTGTTGGTCATAGCTACTAAACTGTCCTGTTGTCCTGGGACAGGTCTCCACATGCTCACCATCCCGACCTGGCGCCCTGTGGAGCTGGGGACAGTCGCTGAGCTGAGGAGATTTTTCATTGGTGGATCTCCTGAGCTGGAGGACATAACCTATGCCAGGATACCATCGACCTTCAAGGTGGGCTTAGCTGCAGGGCATTGCTCTTGCTGGGAGATGGTACGTTATGCTCTCGGCTTCAGGTGCCTGTGGACAGCCTGGACCAGATTTGAACAAGGATGGGCTGGTGGTCCTGTGCCTCTGACTCAAGAAGTGTCTCCTCTGTGAGACTCGTGACCAGGGACAGAGGAACAGGCAAATGCTGAGGCAGAGCTCTCTGCCTTCTGAGGTGTGTGCAGCTTAGAGAAGTGGGTTAGTATGGACCAAAGCCTGTGCTGGCCCTGCCCAGGAAGTGTGTGTCAGGTCAACATTTGTTACCAGCTATAGACTTCTTCCTGCCTTTTTGTAAGGAATCTGGGCTGTACTGTGCCTGGAACAGTTTCCCGAAGCAAGAAGCTGATGGGTGTGAGGCAGTCAGAAATTTCACGTTCTTAAGAAAGCTGCAGAGGTGCTTGCTGGTGTATTGAGCAAGTCGATCTTAGTAGCACCTTTGTGTGGGAATGAGCCCCAATGTAATTGCTGAAACCTTCCTCCAGCACGACACTATCAGCTTGCTAGCGTATAGGTCCTGCCCTCAGCACAACCTGGTACCATCTGCCCATCTTTCTGACCTCGCTTTTTGCGTGTAGCGGGGAAGGAAGAAACTCTGCCCACAGGAGTGCATGCTGCTGGTGGGTATGCTCATTTTCGCTCAGGTCAGCCTGCTGTAGCAGTTTGCAGGCTGTGGTTACTCTAACTTGTGCCATCCTTGCAGGGAGAGCGTCTGAGCCGCTTTGGTTTTCGCACAGAGACAACAGGGAGCGTCACGTTCCGGCTTTACTGCCTCCAGCAGTCTAGGTAAGTGCAGCAAAGCAAATGCGAGCTCCATCTCATGTGCTGTGTTTTGGCAGCGCTGACCTCCTCCTGTGCTTCTGTGCAGAGCCTTTCTGGAAACCAGTGCCCTGAGGCAGCGCATGCAGAGTGTACTGGACCGGCTTGGAGGCTTCAGCCAGCAGAGCTCTGTCTACAACGTTTTGGGTAGGGCTTTCAGTGTCATTCTCCCCGGCGAGCCTTTGGCTCACTTTTGCCGCATTTTTACAGAGTGGGCAGGATATTTCAGGACACTCCATTACTGTGGGGATAATTCCCCCCGCATAGAATCATAGAATCATTAAGGTTGGAAAAGACCTCTAAGATCATCAANCATGGGCTCTCTGAGTCCATAGCAGAAGTTAATGTTCTGATCTGAGCTGGAAACGTCAGGAGGCATCAGCTCTCAGCAGACAGGAGGGATAACCACGCTCTGAGGGCAAAGCCTAGGCTGGGGTGTCCAGTCTTGCTGGGCACTGAGCATAGCTTGTGGCGCTGATGTGCAGGCTCTGCCTCGGATGCCATTATGTGCAGAGCAAAGACAGTGCTAGAAATGAGTGAAGAGAGCAGCAAGGACCAGGTGCTTTGTTGGTGGAACTTAGTAATAGGAAGTGAGACTCCTGCTCCAGGAGGCATGATGTTCACTGGACAGACTCATCCTTCCCCTTCCCTGTCTGATGTGTTCTGGCTTGCTGTCATCTGCTGTGTTGTAGAGGCTTTTCAGAAGGCACGGCGCCGGATGCAGGAAGCACGCGAGAGCCTTCCTCGAGACCTCATCGGCACCTCTGTCTCCACTGTGCACAAGTTGCAGGAACCATGATCAACCACCTCCACTGCCTGGGAGCACTCAGCATCTTCTCTCCGACACGAGCTCCCCTTGTTCAGTAGGAGTCAGTGCTGGTGCCTGGAGGCTTTTGAAGCCCTTTCTTTGTCATTTTCCCTGGATGGGGGAAGGAGTCTGTAACATCCAGACCCAGAAACTTTGCTTTTCACAGGTACTTGTGGAAGGAGCCCCATTTTTTCAGGGCATTTTGTTACCAGACCTTAATAATACAGCCAATTGTTCACACTTCTGCTGAGCAGACTAAAATACTGACATGGGACCTATGAACCCTTTTACATCTTTTCAGGAATTGAATAGTAAATAATTAGAAAAATTTCAAGTGTACATGACTTGGTAAATTTTGTTTTCTTCTTAAAGAAGAGGGTGTTGTTGAAGGTCAAGGCATGAACGCTGTTTGAGATTTAATAAAATGAGTAGATAACTTCTTGAGAAGTGCTGATAATCGTCTGCATTTGTAGCTGTAGGTCAGTCAAATAGTAAAATGAATCTGTCCACCTGTGCCCTAAGATTGATTCATTCCTAGAGAGAGAGCTCTCTGCCACATGTAATATATGAAATCAAAGCAAAGGAATGATGTTTAACAGATTGAGAACTGGAGAAAAGGGTTACATTCTGTATTTCTAGTATGTGCCAGTAACATTTCTGGCTCTGCAGTGCTGAGCAGGAGGATTCTTAGAATCACAGAATG
>VXBL01005858.1:0-21389 GCA_013400195.1 Aramus guarauna
GCTTAATACTTTCTTTTGGTTAGCTCTCGGCACCCTATGGGGTTTGGGGATACTATTCTCAGGCACCTGGCTGTTCCACACACTGTGCAAGAAGCCTGAGTACATAAGTACATCAGCATGTAGAATATCACTGTGCGAGCCCGATGCTGAAGAAGTTAGCTACTTTGGCACCAAACCTGTGGGTATCACAATTTCATACTAGACCTAACCCAAAATTCTCAGATACAATAAAAGAACTTAGGACAGCTAAAGCCAGAAGGGTTAAGCTGATTAACACTGGCTATAGAACTGGTCCAAATACAATATATCATCTAGAGTTTTTGGACGTCAGATGGAGTCTTTCCACTGAATTCAATAGACCTTGAATCCCAAATTCTGTGAAAAGAACATTTCCAGGTATATTTATAGCAAGTCTTTTCCTCTCTATTATTTAACACCATCATTAAAATCTGAATATATTTTTTCTTTTCAAATATTGATTTCTTCCCTTTCCCATTTCTTTGTTTTTAAATGTAGTTTCTTTCATATCCTAAAGTTTGTGGAACAATGACTATGTTTTTATCAGTTTTATGCAGTGAAAAGCAGAGTCCACACTTGCCAAATCAGTTCTGGCATTACTGTAATGTCTCTCAAGACTCATGGCTGGCACGAGGGCTCGACTAAGGGCAGATTTTCACTTTCACTACACTGCCATACACAGAAAACAATTAAAATGGTGAAGCAATCTAGCAGCACAGAAAAGGATTTGGGAAGAAATAATGAGATAAATAAAACACTCTGTAATGTCTGCTTTAGTGAAAGTTCCAAATTCGCCTTTGTCAGTGTAAAATGATCACACACCAACTAGTCATGTGCTTGTCCTTATGTGTGTGCTGCTATAAGAAGTGAAAGTCATTATTTCTGCTGCAACATTTGCCTTCTGGGTGGGAAAGTCCCCAGACTGGTGCTAATGACTCTGCCCTCTGACCACTTGGTTTCTGGGACACTGTGCAGTCAGACTTCTCTGGGGCTAGCTTTAGACTCTTTTGTTCCTCCTTTAGACTTACATCATAGGAATAGGTCACAAATGACCTTTGGAGACACGTGGTATGCCTAGCAATATCTTTTACTATACATAAGGAGTGACTGCCATCCACTTCATCAGTTGTAATCATTATGCTCAAGAGTTTTGCCTTAGGGCTGGGTGTGCTAGGTTTAAAAGACTTGACTGTCATACCTGAAGAAAACTGGCAGAGCACTCCGTAAGCTTGTTCACTGCTTTTGCCCTTCTTTACCGGGAAGTTATCCTGTATCAAAGCTTGCGCTCCTGTAAACAGATACTTGTTGTATCAAAGAGCGTTCAAGCGAGCATCTTTAAAGTCAGTTCTAATCTACACTCCAGTCTAAAGCACAGGGCTCTCCGAAGGTGATTTAGCTGTGTGGTGAGTGGATGGTGGAGAAGAGGGAAGTGAAAATCTCAAAAGGAATGCAGGATAAAGAGAAAGAGGAGAAAGCTGAACTACTTAAGGTTAACAAAGTCAATAAAACATGCAGATTTATATCACTGAGTCACACTGAGAAAGCAGTGGTTCCCTACGACTCTGACATCAAACTGTTCTTCAACACCATGGTTGTCTCAGCTGTGGGTTAGGTTCTTCAGTTTCAAGTGATTTTCCCTCCCTTGTGCAACTGTACACCCTCCATGTACCACTGTAGTCCTTCCCTCCTCTTTCTGTGATTCCAGCTGGCCTAGGAAAGGAGAGACAAGGCCAGGGTCATCCTGATTCATATATCAGACTAGATAATACATCACTCAGGCATGACTGTGCAGCATGAAGGACCAAGTTGGTGCAGTCTTTGGGTTTATCTCCATGACTATACCACCCAGTCTGTCCCATCAGACATGCTTCATTGTATTTAAAGTAAGCAAGGGCAAGGTGATGCCAGAGATGCTGAGTGGCTTCAGCTCACAGGATTCAGGCTGCGGGAGCTGTCAAGACGACCTTTTGCTGTTTGTGAAAATGGACTTTCCCATCTTGCTTGCTTTCTGTTAATACAGGGAAAAATAACATAGATTCGCTATCTAATGACAACACATTTCATATGAAACAGAAGTTCTTGTTAGAGCCCTCTACTTGGAACTGCCTTGTACCAAACAGCATGGACAGGCTGGCCAGGATAATTGTCAGTACTGTAACAAGAAGATGTGTAATAACATGTAAATATTTCTGCATATAAGAAATTATGTCATAACAATTGCCTTGGCTTTTGCACAAAGTTCTGCACCTGAGATGAATCACTTTGGTGCGTAATCTAGTAACGTTCTCTCTTTTTGCAGTTGTGTTATATAAATGCTCTTACGAGGCGCGGCTAAGCCAGGAACACTGTGAGGGTTGAATCTCAGCATGTTGTGCTTCACTGAGAATGTGTGCAGTGAAAACAACACCTTGTATTCCAGAAAAGACTTATTTACACTCAAACAAACAATGGGATAATTACCAAAAGTTAACATTAGTGAGATTTTAACAAAGGTTGTGTAGAGCTAGGGATGGGCAGAGAGCCCTTTGAACAAAATCAGAAAGCATGTCTGCATTGTGCAAGTGTGTGCAAAGCAGAGATCCTGAGCTAGCACATACCCAAACTGGTCTGTCTACATGGCATAGCAGAGTGCCAGGTTACCAGCTCGTGTCTTGGAAGCAGGATAGCAGCATCAGTGTGATACCACACCCAAGTAATGAGCTTGGCATCACTGTGCTGACATGGCCATCCTCCTCCAGATTCCAGGGCTCCATTAGCTCAGGCACGCATGCAACGTGCTGCGTGGCACAGTAGGGATAGGCTCCGAGTTACACAGAGCTTTGGACCAAATGCAAAATGAAGACTTCAAGAGAGTAAAGAAAAGCAACCCCTCAAGTACTGGAAGAACAAGATGATGAGGATTAGAGATGACTTTGAACAAGGAAAGCAGTGATAGAAAGTTAATAAAAGTCTTAGGATGAGGAGATAAGTGAACTCTGCAATAGGACAGTATGAAATGCATGCACATAAACAGAAGCTAAGTAATACCTGCCCTTTTGCTGGCTCACTGCACTAAGGTGAGCCTCATCCTCAATGAAAAATTGTGAAACCATCAATAACTCAGCATATTTAAAGATATCACATTTGAGCACAACCAGTATGAGAAAACTGAGCTTTATTCACTTCTTTATTGTTATTCTGAGATAAAGTATTTGCAATGCTACCTCTAAAAAAAGTTTAAAAAATGCCTCACCAAAGGTCTAAATTTTTACATAACATTTCAGAAGTTTAGGGAACTTGGAACTCCTAATTATTCCCTGCCTAATGCTGAGCATCTTGTTTTTATGAAACCTAAGATCTCTTACATAAATCTACTGTAAAATGCTGTGGTAGAAGATAATGTCGCTGGTTGGTGTGGTTTTACAAGCTGATTAAAACCATATGTGGATTATGGAGCATTCTTTACGCAAATGAATGCCAATGCACCCAATGAATGTTGGAATGCTTGTCAAAAAGTCTTGGCAGTCACTGCCAACATGCAACCAATTCTGTGACAAAATTATCAGGAATACAAGTAGGTAGTTCTGTACGAAAGCAGAAGTAAAAATTCCCTCACCATTGGGGCTGGAAATGTAATAGCAATTCGTTGGCTGTAAAGTAGTTAACACCATTAGCTGAAACAGAAATCTTATGACTTAAGAGCTAGGGACTTTGGTGTATTCATTCAGTTTTAAAATCAGCTTCTTCCATAGCATCCCAAAGAGCGTGAATGCACCTCAAAAGCCAATCTTCTTCCTTATGTGTATAGGAATAAACATCCCTATGGATCTAACAGTCCCTGAAGATTCAAGAAGATACAGGGTCATACCCTCAATTCTCTTCTTTGCCAGCCCCTTAGAGGAATGAGGAACATCCAGGATTTTAGCACACCTCACGTTCCCTGTCTCCAGCTCAGCAAATGTAGTGTCAGCACAGAACTGATGCACCCACATGCCGAAGGTTACATTTTTACTGAACGGGGAAGGGCTGCTCTCATTAACCTCCTTGAACCATCCTTCCTACCAGCGGGCTGGAATCTCCGTATCCCTGCTAACTTCCGTATAGCTGAAAGCTGTAAGCAGAGATGTGAACATCACAAGGTCACTGCGTTTTCTCCACTAATGAAATTGAGGTCTGGGATTTGGAAGTTTTTTGCTAAAAAAAAAATTTTTAAAAAAAGGGAAGAACAGAAGTAAAAGGTTACCTTTCTCTCTGCATTGCCTCCTATTTGTCACTTCTTACACTACTTCCTCCTGCCATCTATTTATAACTTCCTTGTATGAGCTGTATTACCACAAATTTATATGACCCAGTTAACACGTATACAATTGCTTCAAAGATTGCATTATTAACCATCTTGGTTTTCTAGGTCATAAATTCAGATCCTATTTTTACATTTGCCTTTGTCCTAGTTAGGAAAATGACAAGCCCACTTGAAGCAGAGTGCGTAAAACACACAGATGGCTGTAATCCGACTTCTGCAAAACCTGCAGTGTTTAAGGGGAGTTTCTGAGCTCTGCATTGCTTCCCCAAACACAATTTCTCTGCCTCCACACTTAAAATGCATAACCTCAGGAACAAGTTGAGGGCAAGACAGAAGCAGCCAAAGGTAGCTTGTAAACAAAGCAGAGGCTGGTGGTCTCGTCATGTGCTCAAGCCAATGTAAATGACTGATGGATCTGGCAAATCTGACATCCACAGTCAGGGGGAAACTTGAGCAGCGCAAATTCTTCTGTTCAGTGGTTCTAGAGGTTCTGACAAGATTTTCATCATCAGTCTCAGCGCCATTATCTCCAGTTTCCTTTCAGAGAAGGAAAAAACTGGACTTGTTGTGCATACATATTATTGAAATGCACTTTGAAGGCTCTGCTCAAAACAGTATGTCATGGTGCTGAGCCTAGCAAAGCAAAAGGAGTTGCCACATCCAAGCTACCCCTAGAATACAGAAAGGATACAAAGGGCAGTTGTGTTAAGGCAATAGGATTTATGTCATAACGTCATCATATGTTTCAGTAGATTAAAAAGCACTTTACTACATCTTGCACAGCGCAGCAGGAAGTTCAGGCAGCTGAGTTTTTTTTCAGAACTCATATCACTGTTTCCATCATGAACTTCTAACACTCCCATTGCAGCAAGAGATTTTAAATTTTAGAAACTGTTTCTTTTCTATAGACTCATGTCTTATTGAGCACAGCAGGATTCAGCACAGCTCAAAACCAATGTTGCTCAGCAATGCTTAGGCGAGTTACCCCAAGACAAACAGAAACTAAGCACAGCTCATCGCAAACACTCCAGGATATGGGGTGTGAGCACTGTCTGCTTTCTATTTTGGTGGTTCTCTCCGTGTCACAAATTGACACATGGTGCTATGATTCAGTTTATGGAGCAGCCCCTGTGTGTTCCTGGCAGAACAGGTAACGTAGAAGGCAAATTGGACAGCATTAACAACACTGCCATTTAGATAATCATGGAACATCCTATATTGTACTGAGCTGTACTGGACACGTCGTGCTGTACAGATGCATTGTCCTTCATCCAGAAACACATTCTCTCTGTCACTAACAGAGTTGGTTTTTATTGATCTTATCTGAAGTAGCTGTCACTGTTCCTACTGAGGTACATCCTGACTTGTCACTTGGAACTGAATTTAGGGAAAATGAAAAGAGCTTTAAAATTTTCATTTTATGAGAAAGCACTTAAAAAAAAAAAGCAATCTTGCAGCTTTGTAAAATAGGAGAATGAACTTCTAAATATATTAATACAATTAAAACAGCATTCAGTATTTGACAGCCTGACTGGAGACTCACTTGCTTCTATATGCCTGCAAAAGACTCTTTTACTTGAGGAAGCAAATACTGGCATTTCACCTGAAGCACACTGGAGTCTGACTTTTAAAGTTCTTTCCCTCATGTCACAAACTCATTACAGTTGTGTTACACTACAGAGACAGACCCAAACACACCCACACTCTTACCCAAGCACACAGAGCAAGCCATGGCATCTCCTCAAGGTTGCCCCATGCTTTCAAGTGCTATTTCAGCCTGGGACATACACAGCAGAGACCATACCAGCCTTTTCCCCAAAGTAACAGAGAAACTCCCAGAAAACTAAGCACACCATTGTTTTTCTTCACCAAGGAAAGTCACATTCAACCAGATTTTCCCTGTAAGAAGTCCACGTGATCCTGCTCACTATCAGCAGAGTGGACTGAAAGTCAGAGGTATTTCCAAGCTCTGAAAATACAATATTCTTACTTTATTCTACACTGAGCCATTTATCCAGGTATTACCTGACCCTTAACAGAATAATATTTGAGGTTTTGGTGGCTACCTCATCACATTTCCTGATTTTTGAAAACTTTCATGCTTCTGTTTTGAGACATGAAATGAACTTGAGTTATACCACTGTGTACACAATACACAGGGACTATGATTCTTTCCAAGCAAGTTTCCCAACTTTGGGTTTGCTCCAATCTATGAAGTGTCAGGCTGTAATTCCATCTATCTGTAAATAATGCATCTATACAAAAGTATTTGCAAGATTATGTCTTTCTTAGAAGGGAAAGGTCTTCTAGAACTACTAAGAAGGAACAGACATTTCTTTCACTACCACCTGTTCCTGTTTGAATTGCTTATTTTGCAGGTTTCAGTCTTGCTCTTATCTCTTCTCCTAGCACTCAAAAAATGTCATACCTGTCTCTGTTATTAATTTTATCTATTATGATCTGCCTTGCTTGTGCCTCCCACAAACAAAACCACTTTCAGGAAAAAATGATGATGCAGTTATTGTTCTGAATATTCTTTCGTAAGTGCCATTACTATGTGGTATTTGAAAGCCTAAATATGTTACAACAGTGGAAATTTTTTTGATGTGCACAGCAAAGTTGAACTTAGATATGAATTTTCTTTTCTGATCACACTGGTCCAGTCTTAGTCCTACTTTCAGAGTTTGAGTCTTTGCAGAGTCACAAGGTAGCAGCAGCAGAATTGCATAAAACTTTGAAATGAAAATATCTTGAGGCAGGTTTTATTCCAATTTAAGTTAAAAACATATGTTTTCAAACTTTCCAGAAATGATACATTCTCTAAAATATTGGGGTTTTTTTACAGAATAATTAAATAATTTTTGGGCAGTATTTTCCATAGTCAAATTCCCTGGGCTACTTTTGCCTCCCTTCTAGTCCTAATCAATACAGAGTGCAAAATCATGTAGACTTTGGTCTTTACTCTTACTCACAGAGAATGAGAGTACTGGAAACAAATAGAGGTCAGGAAGGACTGGCTCATGACTCTGATGGCTAAAGCACCACACCTATTAATATAAATATAAATATGCAATATCAACATAAAAACATATATTAAGATACAATCCTCAGAGTGTTTACAGTCAAAACAGACAGGAGTCCCTTCAGGCACCAACCTCATACCTGTGGACCCTTGTTTTCATATGGTATTGTGTTTTGGAAAGTGGTAAGGTAAATATCTTGAGATCAAATAACTAACTCTGGTGAATCAAAACAAAAGGCTGGGACAGCATGACCCTTATTTTAATCAAGGAATTTTATAATACTACAAATGTACTCACAAGGCCTGATTCTACTCTCAGATAACTAACTTCGAAACCATATATTATAAATTCAGGACTAATGGAATGATAACAGCTATGGTCAGGCTTGTTCCACTTAAGTAATACGCATTGGCATGTATTTTAAGTGTCTTGCATGATTTTTCATAATGATAAAATACCAAGCATAAGGACAGCATAGGGCAAGTAGATTTTAATGCTAAATCTGCACCTTATGGAGGTATGTAGAAGTTTATACAAATCAATTAGCAAATTTACCTATCCATTGCATAAGCACAGCTCCACATCTACTAGCTGCTGTTACAGCACTTATTAATGTGAGCACCTGTTTGCCAGTATATTATTTTGATCAGTCTTCTAAATCAAACTTATTGTAAATCAATGTGGCATAATGATTGAATATATTCCACAGATTTTTCAAACAGGGTAAAGAAACCCTCATTTAAGAAAGACAAAAATCAGTATTTTTCAAATAATTTACCATAAGACAAAGCTAATATTTGTGAGATGACCTACATGACAGAGTTAAGATATTTATCTAAAAGATATTTGGAAATTATTATAAATGATATGTTAATTACCCACAAGAGATGGGTGTCTATGGGTGGAAGAATTACCCACATTCATTTGAAATGTTCAAATGTAACACTTCTCTTAGCTATGCTTAAATATTTATAATAAATAGTTTCTCCTTTTCTTAATTTAAATCCTTCTTAATTTATGAGAAAAAGATTTTTCACCCACTATTAATCCATTTACCTGATCAGTAACACTCATTGAATAGTGGCAAAAATTGGAGAACACCTACCTCATTTCATAGAGTCACCAGAGTAGCCATGGGATGTAAGTGACTTTGAGTCATGCTAAGCTACAAATATACTCACTCAGAGTGTCTATAACCCTCTACTGAATTCCTGAACTGCATAATTCTTTATGGAATATAATTTTTTATAAAATTAGTATTTCACTTCCATTATACTGTTGAACTTTAAATTGGCTTTGGCAATACAACAATCTGGATTAAATCACAGATGGTTGATGCAAAACTTAACAGTATCCCTTTCATGTTGGTGCTGCAAACATAACAAAGTCCCTTCTGACACTGGCAGTTTTTCCCAACATCCACATGACCAGAACATATCCTTCAGCTGAACAGCAAGAAAATATGATTCATACTGAGATAAGCCTGGTGAAGCTGCCTCAGTATGAAAACAACCTTCCTCGAGCACTAGAAGTATTGCTTACATGGATGCAAGCTAAATTAACGCAAACATTTCCAGAAAAGAAAGCTGCACCAATCTAACTTAAACTTTTTTTTTTTTTTTAAATACACTGATTTATTCAAATGTTTTTTAAAAAGTATATCATAGCCCCAGGGTTTGACAGCATTACAATAATGTACAATACATTTTTTGACATCTTTAAATTTACATGTAGCAGAATGAGTTGTCAGTCATATAACTCGATTTTAAGTTTGCTTCTTAAGGAAAAAACAAACAAATAAACAAAACCCACAACAAAAACCCACAACAAAACATACTGAGCAGAGCACAAGCCACAGGAGCCTGAAAAAAGTTTCGGTGTAATCAATATCAGCCACCAGCTTAACAAGTCCCACTTACTGGTACAGCTGCAGGAACCATGAAGGTGCATATAAAATATCATCACTGATTTGGGATTTTTTTTTTTTTTTTTTTTTTTTTTTTTTTTTTTTTTTTTTATTTTTTTTTTTTTCCTTTTATGCTCACTATTATGTTCTGATTTGCACCTGTCTTTNTTTTTTTTTTTTTTTTTTTTTTGTATGAAAGTTTGACTGTTACCCCTTTCTGAAACAATAACACATACCTTAAGTTTTAAAACTAGGCATTCTGGTTAATTCTTGCAGAAATCACTCCACTGGAAAAGGGAGAACTCAGTGAAAACCATTGTGAAATGCCACATTTTCTGTGTGCTTCCTTCAGAACTGAAAAGCGTATGGGATGCTGATAAAAGGTTAAAATGTCTTATCATTTACACCAACAAAAGTTAGAAAATACTTGAAAGACAATGAAGGAATTGAGATCACCTTTCCCAGACTGAAATAAAAGTGAAAGCCAAGTTAAGAATCCCACTCCTGATGCTTGTGAATTCCTGTAAAAAATGCAAGTGTGTTTCCAAAATCTAGGACTGGTGCAGATTTCTGATACATTCAAAAGAAAAAAATCATTTAATCAATACCCCCCTTTTTTTTTGTCTTTTTAAAAAAATAGTATTTTTTTAAAAAATAGTATTTTTTTAATAATTAAATAAGCAATTATTTTCAAATATTCAGCCTCCCTCCATTATTAAATAATTTTCTGTATTATTAGGACAGGGTACTATGCTTCAAGTCCCAAACAAGAGCTTTATAACTAAAGGTCAAACAGATTTACACAAATCTCAACAACTAAAGCAAGACAATTCGTATTTGCATTGGTCCTACAATTCATGTTCCTGTTTTCATAATTGAACTCTTCTTTGGGTTTGATTTATAGACTTTGTCACTTGCTGCAGACTCTCAGGATGTCATCAAGTTTTTAAGAGAAGTTTGCAACTATGCACGACAGCACTGACACTGTCTGAAAGAGACAATACAGATAATGATAGCTCTAGGAGGTTAATATTGCACGTCTTTGTCTGCTTGTTTACTTGTCTGTGCAGAATGGACACTTCCACTTCAGAATAGAAATTATGGATTTATTTCAGCCCAGAAAAGACACCATCAGACTGATTTGAAATGGACTCCCAGTTTGACAGCAACACATTAATAAATACTGTCAAAATGAGTATCAGTTGAACATATGCATATGCTGATTTATCTTAGCTTGTATTTCCCTGATTCACTTAAGGGAAAATAAATATGGATAATGTCAAATCAGACTACATAGCATGACCTGTTTATCCTTTGTCCATTAGACCAGTTAAGGACAGAAAAAGACTTTGAGCCTGATTTCTGCTTCACAATACAGTTGCTTTCTGTTGTCTGTTTTTGGGGATATAAGTTCAGTATGGATCATAGTGGTACAGTGAGGTTCTTCTTCCAGACTTAAATTCCAAACTTAACTAATAGCAAAAACAGTTTCTGTACTTGGGCATTTAGGGTGTAAATTCATGCATGCAAAACAGTGTCACGTTTCTTTTGAGGAAAAATTAAATTGGTGCACAGCCTTTGCACAAACACTTGTACTTAGATCACCTGTCCAACAAGAATCATGTATGTACTCAAGTCTAGGTTGGGGTCCCTGACAGCAGCATGGCAAAAAGTCCATGTGGAAAACAACCCACTGTTGTGTTATCCTTGCAAGTCAAGCAGACTCTTAAAAACACTTAAACTTGGGCTTTAATGAATTTTTTGTTTTACTGTGGGTTTGGTTTTTCCCCCCATTGTAGAAGATGATTCTACCTCCAACTTAATTTCCAGGCTTTGTTTTATTATTTCTAACCAGTGGCAATTTCTCCTGAACCTTGGCAGATTTGCTTTTAAACCTAAATTATTAACTAAAATAACATAAATGCTTAGAAAAAACACTTCTGTTTGCTGTGATGAAACACAGTAGGTGATATTATGAAGCTGTGCAATAAATACAGAACTATTTTCTTCCATTTGCAGGTGACATTGTCTATGTAGACATACACCACAGCAAATCTAGACACATCCTGCAGCACACACAGTGCACAGCAGCACAGCAGACAGACCTTGGTTCTTATTCCTGCTTCATATTTTTTAGATTAGGCAAGGCCCCAAGCTTTCTTCGATCAGTATGCTGTGGTTTGGGTCCTACCCCAGATGACTAACATCTTGGTGGAACTATTTTCAGTCAAGGGATTATTTGTATACTCCCTCCTGAATACTGATCCTACCACATCCACTTTATGTCACAGTCCCAAACAAAAGGAGGGGAAGTGCTGCCAGCATTTCTCCTGTGATCTTTGCGTGAGCACCCCCATCCAAATCGCTGCCTACTCACTCTTCCTGGCACTGAAAGACTGCCGTGGGAATTGAACAGCCGTTGAAATGGCACCTTCGCACAAAAAACAAACATGGCTTCTGTTTCCTCATGCCTTATTTCCAACATCATCTCAATTGCTTGTTATTTTTCTGGGAAGAACCCCCTCGGCTTTCCCCTGCCACTAAAATACTTAAGTAGCTCATCAGAATTAAAGCCTCTGTTAATAAGGTGGCAAAACATTCAACTAGCAGCCTCACTAGCGCCGTAGGTACACAGACTGACTCAGGGGAAGAGGAAGAGCACTCTATCTCTTTCCATTTCAGAAATAAAATTAATCCTTCACTGGACTATGAACTATGAGGATACATTTTATTATTGTTTTAACATTCAGCTGCAAATGACTGTAGCCACATTGCGGTCCTCAGACTTTCCCACTTATGATGCATATAGGTCCCTGCTTAATGTGCTGCTGTGTTAGGAATCTGACTCTGAGGAACCTGTTTCTCCTTTTGCAAACCAATGGCCACTTTCAGCTTTGGACTCCACTGTGGAGATTATGTGCTTAAACACCTAGTACTGCAAGCCTCAGCATTGCAACTCTTAAATTCCCATTTGGATGTGGCCCTAATTCACTGTACAACTCCTCAAGCCTAGAGTAGTAGGTTGGTAATGCGTTCAGAAACACTGACCAAAGTGCTATATCTGACAAATCCATAAAAAGCTTCTCCTTGAGAGAACCGTCTGAACTTTTGCATGCAGGAGAAACCCTGGCATGTTTTCACTGTTGGGGATTCAGAGTCATACACAGATTTTTCTTCTGCACCTGAAAAAGATAAGCAGACCTAAAGAAGTCTATTCTTCTATTACTAGTAGGAAACAATATGCAATGTCCACGTTTATTTGGACAAGGCATAGGCAAAGTAACGCGCCTTGGTTTAGAGCTGTGAGTCTTGTGCTACATAAGATATTAACAGCCGTGTGATCTCGATGCGCACTGATCTCTCTGGCTGAGGCAATTCACTAATGGTTAGAATACAACCAAGCAGCAGAGTATGGTGGCCTAAATTTCCCCATCTAACTGTAGACACCTACCTGAGGCACAAAAACTTGCACACTAGTCACTCTCCACCCTCTGCACAGCCAAAAGAGTCAGCTAAGGGCACCTGCAGGTGA
Organism: Aramus guarauna; assembly: GCA_013400195.1. Lineage (NCBI taxonomy): Eukaryota > Metazoa > Chordata > Aves > Gruiformes > Aramidae > Aramus > Aramus guarauna. Next base: position 12,762 of record VXBL01005858.1, read on the forward strand.
TCAGCCAGATACCAAGCAGGCTGAATTACCTTCCAGAGGTGCTTGCTCCTCTCCAATTAGACATGAAGGCAACATTAAGTAAGCTCCCAGTTTAGATGTCTCAGCTAAGTGCCTCAGTTTAGACGGGATGAATCCAGGCTCGTGTGCTATATGAGGAGAAGCTGACGACACACCCAGCTCTAACGTGGAAACGCAGAATGTTATGCATCGGTTTTAAATCAGTACCGTGACGCCTCCTTCCCCTATACAGCTCTGCACTCAAGAACATGATTGTGATTTATCCCACTGCAACAGCTGCCAAGTCCACATCCAGATTGCCTTAATTAAAAGCAATCATGTTAGATAAGGACAGGTAAAGACACATCAGATAAAAGAAATCAGACAGAATGAATAATCTTAAATATGCCTCAGGTTAAAATTACTCTGAAAATTGCTAAGTAGGCTAAATATTGTGGATTTCATTTTTATTGTGCCTGTACTGGCAAAGTTTTAGTTCTTTGCTCCTTGCCTGAGAAAAGTCACCTTCTTCTTTTTGTCTGTCTGGTACCCCGAGCGCTTGGAGATATTTGTCCTTGGTGAGCTCCTTCTTTGCTAGCTACTTGAAATTGCATTTAACTTAACATCACTTCTGTGTTTCACCCTGGCTAGCTTTCAAAAGCAATTGTAAGAGTTCAGGAACATTTCCTCTAAGCAAACCAACACTGTTGCATGAATAAGTGATTGTTCTCTTTTTCCTCCCCTGAAAGTTGTTTGCTCAGTATAAACAAGCTTTTCTGAGGACTTCCATGAAGAAAGTTAATTTGGCAAGGCTCTGTAGTGACTGTGTTGGAGAAAGATACCCCTTGTGTGAGCTATGCAAACTAAATCTCCCGGGATAAAGTAGTTATGTGTCTACAGAAAGAGAATTCAGGCCTTGTATGCACAGTACATTTCTCACACGGAGGATCAGGACCAGCTCTAGACAAAGGCGACAGCAGTCACCTAGGGCAGCTTTCTGCAGGGAGTGGCAAAGCAGCCACAAACAGGGCACTGGAAAGGCAAGATTGCTCGTCCTGCTGCCACCAACAACTCACAATCGAGATTTGTTGAGAAACACAGAGACCTTTGCCAAAAGCACGGTCTCCTTTCTCTCTTGCCTGCACCTTCAGCAGCAGGAGTAGCAAAACCAAAGCTGATGTCACTCACTCCCGGTCTTGGCTTTATTCCCTCCCTGATAAGAGAGGGAGAAGCCTGGCCATGGCTTGCCATCCTTTGTGTGGTAAAGTTCAGTTATGTCCGCATGGCTGAGACGTCTCAGGGCAACTCTACCTAGAAGAAGTCCATTTGTGTAAACACGCAGGAAGAAATGAAGTTTTAAGATTAAAATTAGAGTCCAGAGCTAGATCCAACAAATAAAAGGGAAGAGTCCCTATGGCAAAAGATGACTAAGAGTCAGAAGAGGTGCTGGTGAGGGAGAGGACTACCTACCCAGAAGGAACTCAGAACAGCGGTGTTTCAGAGGCGTGACCAAGGAAATGGCTGATTGCAGAAATTCCTAGGCTAAGGCAGAAGTGGGGTTTATCAGATGTTCAGATTCAATGTCCTGATCCGAGACCTGGAGACAAATTACATGGAAGTCCTTTGGAAAGGTGTTCAATGGACTTCTACGCCTTTGGACTTGTGTTTCTCCCAAAACATTTGGAGAGTTTATTTTCTCACTACTTCAATTGTGTGGCATTAGTCTAAATGCTATTATCATCTACATCCATGCAGGTGCACTCAGCTTAGTACTCCAGCCTGACTAAATACAATTATGGTACAGCTCCTGAATTTCAGAAATAATACAAAGATCTGTACTCAGCAGACAATTAAAATTTGAATATATGCAGAAGCAAGCTGTTCCCAGACCTGCAATTAAATAGCTAACTGGATTAGAAGACTCTGTTTCTGTGAACAAGTTCTTCTACTGAATCACGTTGGCTTTCATCAGCATGTCATAACACACAGAGTTTCGGAAAACAGCGTTGCCTGGGAAAATCTAGCCAAAGCTTACTGGCTTTGGTACAAGAAAAGGGTCAGCCTTTCTAGAAAAGTTTGCATGCAGAGATAACTATTTTTGTACCAAAATTTTTTATGATTATGGAATGAAACACACACATAGACATTACATGGGCATCCATCTTAATGACAAAACTTCAAGATTTACATGTGCATAAACATAACTTTATTACAGTTAACCATAGTTATCCTTCATCTCTTCTTTATTTGCTTATAATAATTCAGCTCCTAAGTAGCATATCAAAAGAGCTGTCTTCCCATCTGTGGGTCAGACTTATCTCACCAAATATTAGCCATATGAAAGGTACACATCCAGGATAAACTACTGTCTTAGTTAACAGGGGAGACACTTCCTAAGAACAGGTCCTACCTACCCTAGATACCTATCTTACAAAAGTAGGAATTGCCTTCTTCCGCCACAGACTATGGTGATAACCTAAACAACCAATTTTGGACTAGATGACTAACTTGCTGGTGACCAAGATGAATTGCAGTCTATATATGCAACTTGTAGAACAAGATGCCATAGTTTTGACATGATCACTTAAAAACAACAACAAAACTGCTATTTAGAAGTCCGAAAGAGTAGAAGAAACATAAAGAGATCTTATCTGATTTATGATATGCTAATTTTAAAAAGTCTTTTATGTTTTAGAAACTGTCTCTAGTCTTTCTCTAGAATCTGTCAAGGAACTATTCTCTCATGCTACTCCTTTTCAAGCACTTTGCCTTATCTTGTCCATAATCTCTACATTTAGACCAAAACTGCTTCTCTGCAGTTGGTATCAACTTGAGAACCTTCTTATCTACATTTTTATTGCTTTTCTGACAGATTTGAAATCTTAGAGTATTTTACCTTCTCTAACTTCTTCCAGTAACCTCTTTTCTTCTTGTTTGACAATAACTCTTAATTCTCCTCTTGCTCAAATACTTTTAAGACAATTTCCAGCAAAGTCCTTACACTTGTGAGTAATCCATACTCAGATAAATATTTCCATGCATTTTAGTGAAATGAGAGATGCAAACTGGAAAGTTTTGAAAATGCGTTTCTACAACTGTATTTTGTTACAGTTCTCTTCATCTAACTTAAAGGAAATTCAAATGCTGATGAAAGAATCTGGTCTCTCCAGCTTTGTAAGATACTGTCTTTTCAGCAGAACAAGTTAATTTTGTATCATATTACTAAGAATACTCTGTTGATTCTTAATTTAATGCAGTGGTTGTCAATAGTTAAAGCTGTAATGAAACAACTTCCACTATCACCGCTGGTTAGTGTTCTGAAACTTTCAACTTTGGACTGAAAATATCCTCTTCTCTGTGTTAGCTTGTAGCTGATTTATATAAAATTAATTTTAAACTTTATCTGTAGTAAAGGCTGATGCTGGAAAACTGAACTTTAAAAATGTCTGAAGATGCCACAACCACCACTTTGCACCCTGGTGACAAAGCTTCCATGAAGAAGAAAAGAAAGGTGCAGATGCCATGATACCCTGATGTCCAGTACAAGATGCATTTGTATAACGATAGAGGATTTACCAAAAGTGTCACAGTATGACCCAGTATGAATAATAGTGTTTATCCCTTTACAGTCAGATTTTTTAAAGGAAGGTAACTGGAATTTCTCTAGCTTGTGCAGAATTCACTGCTGCCCTTTGGGCTGTACTGCCCAAGTATGTTGAGCAGGGTCAGATCACCATTAACAGACTGTGTTTTCTTCAGTGTTTCTTTATTTCAGGAGGGCATAGAGAAGAACCAGATGAAGGTAGACTCAGACATACACAAGGTAAATCTTCAAGGATTCTCTTTCTGTTTTAAAATTTCTCTGAATGACCCAGTATGGCAAGGTTTATGCAGTGATAGCCAGCTTCTTAGCCAAGGCTTTTGAAGGGTTTTTCCACTTTTGGATACATGACTTAAAGCCTGTCTATCTCTTATTTTAGACAGCTGCATTCTCTTTTAAAATTTGATCTTTGGCCAAAGTCCTCTTCTAGTAAGCATCTGTGACAAGATATCTAGTATACAGAAGTAATGTCTTCAATCTCTAGGAGAAATTACATTTGTACAGTCCTACTTCAAGCCAGACTTCGAGAAATATTCTGTGTTTAAAGCAGTCCAAAGCCGTTTACTGTATATATTGTAGAGCAGAAGTAATTTAACACCTGCAATTTTCTTGAATGATGAAATGAAGTTAGCTTCTCAATGGCCTTAGATTTGGCAGCAGCCAAGGTATTTCCTATAATAAATATAGATACTCATCTATGTCATACTCATCTTACAAAAAATTGCCATATTTCTCAACATGATCACTACATAGGAAACACAAATTAGTGTACCAATTTGTGAGAAAGATAAATGGAAAGATTTCTTGATGCTTTTAACTTATTCCATGTAATTATTTTGGGTTTTAAAATGTCAGAAAAGCAATTTCATTTAAATGAGTACTTCTGTTGTAGTGGTTAGTATTCAACTGTTAGTTTAATACCATAAATTAACTTGCAACAGTTTACAAATGTGGTTGGTTTAGGCCAAAATCTTAAGGAGCATATTTGCACAGGATTGTGTCGTGATTTGTTCCTTGGTGTAAGCAAATGACATGAGGAAAAGACAAATATTATTTTTCAATGTGAGTGCTAACAACTGTATTTCTTAGAATCATGGTAACTTTAAATAGTGAAATATTAATCTTTACAGTTTATCTGTTACTCTTAGGCAGGAACCCACATAGGTAATAGCCTGCAAATGAAAGATGTAGTAAAATCATTTGAACAAACACAGTAGAATTTAAGGCCTTTTTTTTTTTTTTTTAAACAGACAGATATTTTGAGTAAAAAAAATTTGGGGATCTCAGCTTTCTGCTTCATAGAAAGATATTAAATACGTGGTCTCAGAAAATGCCTAAATTGCCAGTTAGATTAGACACATGTCAACTGTGCAGTGTCCTTACACCCATCCAAAAGGTTTCACAGGAGGCTAAAATGTTTGAGGGAGGAAAAAAACCCACTATTCAGCAAAGATGACTATCACAGCTGAGATAATGTGGTTTCAGAGAGGGACTTTCCAATCTTACTGTAGACCACTTTTAATTTACTTTAATGTGGAGAGGGTTTTTTATTTTACTCCATTTTGGCCTCATGAAAACATTTTAATTATGGAACTGTTTGCTTAGTTAATTAGCCCTCTGACACTCCTTATCAATAGGAGAAGTCAACACACTAATGAATAATAAATTACAAATCAAGTGAGTAATATTAAAAAAAAGCACACCAAATCTAATTAAAAGCTTATTTGTACTCCAGTTTCTGATGATATAAAATACAGACTGAGAATTTGGGGAGGGGCTGTTTTGTTGTTGGTTTTTTAATGAACAATTCCTTTAGAGACTGTATGTCAGCAGATCAAATTTATCCAAATTCACCCGCCTCATTGGTTACTGCTACAAAGAATGAAAATTCCTTTATTCTTCTTGCTTTTGATCAGGATCAAAAGCAAGAGAGTGGAACACAGTATTTAATTTTTATTCGGTGGGTAGTTCTAGAACATGTTTGAAAAGATTTAGACTCTTTTTTAGTGAAATTATAACTTTATAGGTAAAAATAATATGTTTACACAGATAAGCATTAATCTCTTGCAGTAAATCCACTCAGCCAACATTAAAAATATAAAAACAATAAAGTATAAAAACTACTAATATAAAAACCCCAGTAAAATCAAACCACATAACCTTATTTAAAATGTATAAATACAAGAACAAGTGACTGCTAGGTTATCAACATAATGTTATTTTCTGAGCAGCCTATTAATAACTTTAGTAATCATGAGGTATGCAAAGTAACTGACCCACCAGTATTAACTATCATCAGCTCTGGTTCAATTTTGATCTTTATCCATGGGAACACATTTCCCACATATTAACATACTGCTTTTAGATTTTTTTTTCTGATTTTCCTGGTTTTCTTGTATTAGGGTATCTTAACAACTGAAGATGCTGCTATTCAAGATGAACTTTCTATACAATCACAGCTCACCTGTCTGAGTTACATAGGATAAATCAATTTTCTCTTAATTTCCTCACTGTTCAGGAAGGAAAGATGTATAATTCAGTGGAAGCAGTTTTCATTTGATTTCTCAGTTGACCCAGCTGATATTTATTTTTTTATTTAAACTAAATGACTGCAGATATCGGGAAAGGTCTAACTATGTCATCTTCGTAAGTTACAAATGAGGTTATTGGTTCCCTGAGTTCTAAGTGCAAGCTTTGTATCCTTATTTAAACCTATGTTGACTTTCAGTCTCAGCAACTAACAAAACCATGCAAACCTGCAAACTTTGTGATATGCACGCTTAAGTATGGAAATGTAAGGAAATATTCTGTATCTTTAAATATTAAGCAGCCTTGCTGTCCTGCTCTCAGAGTAAATTCAACCCATCACAGAATAAAAGCAACACCATCTGGCAAGTAAGTAATGTTGACAAGGTTTGCTCATAAAGACTGAGCTCAGTTCCCCACTTCCTTGTTTCTCAGGCTCTGACTTACCATTTTCCCTACAGCTGAAACACATCAACCAACTGAAATGCTGGGCCAGATCCTGAATTCTGCTGAGATTTCTTAAGTAGCTGCTTGGCAAACACAATGGAAGAGAAGAAAGAGGTGGTGGTGGAAGCATGGATTAGGGGAAAAGGGGCAGAGCGAGGGCCAGCAGCAGGATCAGACTGCGGAGTTTGCAAGAGTCAGCTCAAGTCCAGCAGCCCTACAGCTGTGTTAAAAGAAAGCTGCCATATCTCTTTTCATCAAGGTCTGTGGCAAGTGCCCATGGTCCAGTTGGTAATACTTAGTTTTGCATATAAAAAATCCCCAACAGATTTCTTATTCAAACTGAAAGTCAGGACCTACAGGCGTTGACAGGAAGATCAACAAGGTTCATTCAAATGGGATCTTCTGGCACTAGAGCTACAAACCCACCAAACTTTTTTCTTTCCTCCCTCATGACGAACTTGTGAACGTGCATGAGCACAAAGTTAAAAGAGCTTTGAGAGTTCTAGGGAGATATAACTGCCTGTTATCCTCCCACCATTCAGTTCCCTGCTGGAAGCTCTCCAGCTGTCATGAATCTAACAATATACAGAGAAAAAGAAACATCTGCAATTACTAAAAACCAAGACAAGACAAATAACATGCTTCACAATCTAGCAAACCAGAATACTCCGAGAAAATCCCACGTTGCCATAAGTGCAAATCACACAGTTATCAATGCTATTACACTGCTGCTCTGCAGAAGGCTTAGTTCATCGCACTTCAGATGCGCGTAACAAATCTGAAAGCTTTATCATGCCTGATTCACGCTGACACTGAGATCAGAGGAGGATCTCATGACACCATGCAAAAATATCATGCTTCCTTGTCCTTGTCTGGTGACAAGTTACTTCCAGTAAGTATTGTCAATAGTTGAAAATTCAAAGCTGATGCTGATCATCCCCAGATAAAGAGATATTAACAGTTTTTCCTCCCTTCTTTCTCCTTTCACAAGCTTGAGAGCTAAAAATGTCTTTCTATGAAATAAGAGCTGAGATTCTAAAACCACATGATTTAAAACCAAGACCTGCTGAAAAATCCATGAGTCTTAATATCATAAGACAAACCATGCAAACTACACAACATATAAGATTTTATTACGATTATTATCATGATTCTTCTGTTTCAGTTGAAAAGGCTTTGCAGTGAACACACAACTGGTCTGTAAGAAATTCAAAATATGTAACATGTTTATGAAACTGAATGAGACTGGTAATGTAAACATATAGGTTGGCTTACATCCTTTGTACACGTGTACTGACACAGCTTAATAGAGGTACTGGGAAAAAAAAGAGTGGGAAAGCAGCACACAACACATAGATAACCAGTCTCTTAGCAAGCACTGGAAAGCAACTATCAGACGCCAGCTCTCTTCCAAACTCTAGCTCAACATTTGGTCAGATTTGGAAACCTGGAAATGGAGGTTTTTGAGAACTGAATTTACTTAAGAACTTATTGCTAATGTGTTTGATTTTCAGATATCTAACTCTTAACCTTTCCTAAGTACATCCTAACTTCAGAAAAATAACTACCTCCGGCTGCCTGAACAGCCAGCAGAGCACCAAACATGCCTCTCATGCTGCTGAATGGACTCAAACTAGAAAGCCCATGCAGCAGAGCAGCACCTAGTCGGCAAAATGTGCAGGAACTCGCCTGTTCATAGGAAGATGGTGTGGAGTGGACACTCAGAGCTGAAGGTGTCCTGTCTTATGAAGACTTGAATATGGAGGGTTGTGCTAGTTTTGGGGCTGGGGTAGACTTAATTTTCTTCATAGTAGCTAGTACAGGGCTATGTTTTGGATTTGTGCTGAAAACAGTGTTGATAATACATAATGTTTTTGCTATATAGAGGTGTTTTTGTTACTGCTGATCAGTGCTTACACAGAGTCAAGGCCTTTTCTGCTCCTCACACCACCCTACCAGCAGGATGGCTGGGGGTGCACAAGAAGTTCACAGATTCATAGAGTGGTAGGGGTTGGAAGGGACCTCTGGAGATCATCTAGTCCAACCCCCCTGTTAAA
>VXBL01005858.1:21699-38378 GCA_013400195.1 Aramus guarauna
GGCAGCGCAGCCTTCTGGTATGTCAGCCACTCCTCCCAGTTTTGTATCATCAGCAAATTTGCTGAAGGTACACTCTGTCCTCTTGTCCAGGTCATTGATGAATATCTTGAACAAGACCGGACCACGTGCTGACTCTTGAGTTACACCACTAGCTACAGGCCTCCAACTACACTCTGTGCCACTTATCACAACCCTCTCGGCTCTGCCATTCAGCTAGTTCTCTACCCACCTCACTGTCCACTCATCCAACCCACACTTCCTACGCTTGCTTATGAGGATGTTATGAGAGATGGTATCAAAAGCCTTGCTGAAGTCAAGGTAGACAACATCCACTGCTCTCCCTTCATCCATCCAGCTGGTCATGCCATCATAGAACGCTATCAATTGGTCAGGCATGATTTCCCCTTGGTGAATCCATGTTGACCACTCCCAATAACCTTCTTCTCCTCCACCTGCTTATTAATAACCCCCAGAATAAGTTGTCCCAGGGACAGGACACAGCCAGGACACATAATCCCACCTGACCAAAGGGATATTCCATACCATATGATGTCATGCCCAGCAATAAAACTAGTGGGGAGGTTGGTGGGGAGGGCTGCTGCTTGGGGACTGGCTGGGCATCAGTCAGTTGGTGGTGAGCAATTGTTTTCATTTGTATCACTAGTTTTTCTTGGGTTTTATTTCTCTGTTATTTTCCTTTTCCCTTACATTTTTTTTTTAATTATTAAACTGTCTTTCTCTCAACCCACAAGTTTTGTCACTTTTACACTTCCGAATCTCTCCCCCATCCCACCAGGGGAGGGGTGATGGTGCAGGTGGAAGGTGAATGAGCAACTGTGTGGTGCATAGTTGCTAGCTGGGATTCAACCTGTATATTTGCATGGGTTTGGGTGCAAGTGTTTGCTTTCTGTATGAAGCCCAGATTCCAAGGGAAAGATGTTGAGTGTCCTCTTCCTTTTGATGCTAGAGCATTTTTCTGGAAGATGGAATCACCTCAACATAAAGAAGTTGTGGAAATTTTCTTAGATCATTCTGAAACTTCCCCTGTGGTACCTCCATTCCCTGTGGATCACCTTTTGCACAGACATACCACTAGGTTCTATCTAAGGTGCTGAGCACCCTGAAGTCAGGTGTTACAGAATGCCAGCGGCCTGTATTTGGATTGCTCTTTTAATACCAATAAACCACACCACTAATAGTGAATGCAAGAATTATCCAAGCATTTTTCTGCTTCTACTTAATGCTTTCTGGCTCAGAGTGTGCAAGAAAAATGGGTAAGAACTGTGCGTAACAAGAAGGAAAGGAGACACTTCAACATAGTGCGTTAAAAATCTTTCTCATTATCTGTAAAGATTTTGTAGCAGGGTCATTTTGTACACAGGCATTATTCCAAGGAATAATTACCCATTCCTATTACCCAGGAATTACTACCCATTATTTCAACAGCACATAACTATCACATTCAGAGCAGCTGTTCCTGGCATGGACTTTATTGCACAAATGTCAAGGAGCTGCAAAACTTCCTTCTACTTCCAGATGCTTTGAACCATCAGCAAGGCTTTCATCCTCTAGCCTTACTTCAAAACTTACAGTTTGCAAACTGCATCTTCTGAAACAAACTTTTCTAGTGAGTCCATTTAATGACAATTTCTTTATTGGGCCGTGCCACCCTTCCTTCATTCTCTTCTTTTGCATCTAAACTGAAGGCATTCTCCAGGCCCCAACCTGCTTTTGCACAAATACATGCATTTTTCATATTGTACATTACTTTTTAAAGGAAACTTGCCAGGAAGAGAAGAAGGCTAGTAGCAAACTCTTATTCAAATATTGGCAAAACATCTGTGAAACAAATCTTTAACTGGAACGGAAAAGTATACATCATTTTAAAGACCTCACGTTGTGCCTTCTGTTCCATTAAGTCACTCTAAGTTTACAAGATATCAGCTCCCACAGCAGGGCTGCAAGATTAAGCTGGCATTGAAAAGCTGTCATGACGAATGAAATGCAATCTGAGAGAGAAGTGCCCCAAGATCCTGAATGATGCAATCATTTCTACCCACCTTCTACACTATGGTACATTTTGAATTGGTAATCTTGTTTTTCTGAACTGAGTCACCAATGATGTCTTTTATTTGTCAAATGGCATAATTTGTACTAAGAGATGGCCTGAAAATGGAAAAGAGAAATAGTCATCCATCTCCCAGAGGGCCTCATTATCTGGCATTCTTTGGACAGGCAGAGTAAGCTGCTGGTAGCTTGATGTCTTTCCCTGAAATCCTGCTGCAAGGAGGTGGCATCACAGCAGAATCTCGGCTCGTGTAAATTCCATGCACTCTATGCCCAAGTTCCTGGCCAACAGTGACAGGCAATCTGTCTGTCCAGTAGTCTGCCGGAACAAACACTGCCTTCTCACGCAGCAAAGCACACAAGCTCTTTTTCTCTTTCACAAGCACATAATACCCACTTCCTTTTCCTTAGGAAGCAATATTAAAGCTTGTGTGCACTATATTAATTTCATATCATCTGAGAGTAAGCAGCAATCCTTGTTGTTAACTGCAAAGCTCTGAAGATCAGCTGTAATAACTTCAGTGCTCATGCTAGTCCTTTTCCACGTGCTCTGCCACACATGCGCCTGTTACAAGCACTACTGCAGGAACTAGGCATATTTGCTCCCAGCTGTGTTTAGTAGGAGCTGACCCTAATTTGTAGCTCTCTGAGGGTGAGAAACAGGAATATTTGAAGCTCTCTTCAGGCAGACAGTTAAGTAATTCCTCAGTAGCTTGTTTGGAATGCTGGAATAAAAGTATATCAATAGTCTCTATGTATTTTTAAATTACATTTCATTCTTTAATTAATAAGTAACAAAACTAGCGCCATGTTTATTTTTCTATTTGGAACCTGGACACATGCTTTTCAGAGAAGATGAAGTGATTGCAGACAGGAATGAAGTACAACCACTGTTCGCTTGTGTTAAAACAGCATCAAGAAGCACTGATGAGGTTAAAGCATTTTTGTTTCTACATATGATTTTGAGACTGTGTCAAAAGATAAAGCAAAGAAGAGATGGGAAGGCATGAAAAGCCAAATTTATACAAGTTACTGGAAGTACTACAAATCTACATCTCCAGAATATCAGCTTAGTGCTTTAACTAGGAAAGACTACTGGTTTCCATTTAACACTTAATTTTCGTAAATACTATATTTAATTTGTCTATCTTTCTGTCAACAAATAGTGAATGACATATTGCTCATAGGAAATTATAAACCACATTTGTACATTATGTGTACATAAAATACACAAAGTACATTAAACATCATAATTTAGTGTTTGCCATTTAGTTCAGTACTTCCAAGAAACAGAGAAAGTGGTTTACAGCAAAGCCAGCTGAGCAGGAACTCCACAGAAAGTGAACTGCTCTCCAAAGAGGGAAATCCCTCTGCCCACCTACCTGAAGGCACCTATTTCTCTCACTAGTACATTTCTTTCAGCTCAGCTTTCAAGTTTATTGATCACCTGCATTAGAAGTTTTGAACTAAGTTCTGAACAGACAGTTAGATTCAGAGTTACAAAGCAATGTAATACCAGGTTCATGTAAACTGTACTCCAATTTATAGATTCTTGAAATGTTTGAATTTTCCATGGCATTTTCTCCACATTCAAAGTGATATCAACAATAGAAAAACTAAACTCAGAACTTTTTTTAAGTGCTTTTAAAAAAAAAAAAAAAAAACCAAAAAACAAAAAACAACAAACAACTTTTTCTTGACATGAAAAAATACTGCACTGTGGTTCCACCTAAACCCTTTCCTGGTAAGGATTGGTCACGCCTGATGTTTCTGATTAACAACATTCTTTCCTTGAGAAAAAAATTACTTTCTTTTTGGTGAAAAATCATAAAAGTCTTAAATCAACAGATACAACATGGATTTGATTTTGTTCTGTCATGCTACAAAAACTGGCAAACAACTCTAATAACAAAGTCTGTAGTGATGAAAGTTTTCTTTCCACTACCAGCACTGCAGTGATACCTACATGCGAGATGTTTTCTTTGTCAGTTACAGAATTCTTGATATGAAGGTCATTAACTCTATTTATAAAATACTTCTAAATTGTATTTTAAAGCTATAATTTAATTGACTATAGTTCCAAAAGAAAAAAAAAAAGTAAACATGGGAGTTGAAAATGGAAGCAAAGACAGACAGGCTAACTGACTAACTTCCAGAACTAGTAAGTATCACGTAACTTTCTGGAAAAGATCTACAATAATGAGAGCATATTATAAAAGATTCAAAAAACACAGAAGAAATGGACATACACTCTGATGAGAACAAGACAAATTTGCATTAACCGTAAATAACATGGATAAATAGTGCCTCTCAACCATGTAAACTCAGAATGGAGAAATTTTGTAACAAACAGCTTTACTTACCAGAAACTATGATTTCCACAGCACCTTTAAATTAATATTATTGCAAAATATAGAATCACTTCATACCAGTCCTTTCTTTGTTTTAAATTCTGTCCTTATGATTCAAGATTTTTATTTTCTATTTAACACCAATTTCAAGATTCAACAGTGATTCCAAGTACACTTTTTATTTGAAACTGTCTTGTACCATAATGTAGAAGAGTTCTATTTTCCTCTCCAAAAACCAGTACAAAAGCTTTTATAAAATACTTTCAAAGACAATTTTTACTTTCTTTTTTTTTTTTTTTTAAGTTGCAGCATTATCAGCTAAAATAAGGATCAGAGTTTTTTCTGGACAAAATACAATAATTTCTCTACATGCAGATAATTTATATAAAACAAATAATTAATAAAAAAAAAAAATCAACCTTCCTTCTGAAGCAATCCCCAGTGAAAAGTGCTCAACCGATCTCACAGTTAATCAGTGCATCCTTATTTGAGTTAGGTGACTTAGCGCCTGGAGGAATCTGAGCATCTTATGAGACACAGCAGGACTTTGAAAACTCCAGATCTTGCAGGAAGTGCTCAGTTCTCAGCTATATAATGTTTTTAGATCTTAGTGGATTAGTTATGGGGTTTGTTTTTATTAAGGGAGGATACTCTGCAGCAAGTCACTGATGGCTTAAAGTGTAGAATTCCCTTCTGTGCTTGTCTACACCAGAAGACACTCCTTCAGAGATTTAGGTCAATGCATGTTCTTCTTGTGATTTCAACAGAAGACAGGTAGGCTTTATTATTTAAAAGAAATAAAAGTGCTAATGTTTCTAAATGGATTTCTTAATTTTATGAGTGGTATACAAACAACAGAAAAGTAGCTGCAGAGAGTTTAAATAAGTAACACTAGAAGTTGCTTGAAAACTCTCTAGAGCGGTAAATTCCATAATATTCAGCTCACAGCCATTTATAAATTTAACCTGCAAACTTCTGTCATTATAAGCAACCCTTACTTATTTGAGTAAAGCCATTGATGTCAGTAGCCCTATGGACATGTATAAGGATTTACAGGATCAGGGCCCAACATTATAATTGGTTATCATCTTTGTAAGCCAAAATATAAAATAAATATTGTTGTGCAACATTTAGGATAGCCCAAATGAAATAACGTATTTTGTTTTGGGTTTTCTTGTCAGATTTCAGTGGGAACAAAGGCCTTAAAAGCTAAAACAAAACCATTAAGGAAATTGCATTAAAGAAAGCTGGGGTAAACACAGTGATGTTTTGATATAGTTATCAACATCCGAATAACTGAAATGCAGTCCAATCACTTGAGAAAATATCTAAAATATCTCATTTTAGAGTTGCTAAGCAAGGAGAGCTACTGCCAAAATATACAGTTAATTACTGCCACATTGGTTAGAAAATTACAGTTTTTTTTCAAGGGGTTTTGTTTATTTGTTGTCAATTACCGTTTTGGTTCTCTTTGTCCATTTTATACAATCTGTGCCGTATTTCTGTGTATAAAATGAAAGAATTACATACTTATTCATGGGATATCAGAGTCTGAATCTGCCATGACTGGTTCTTGAACAATATTTATTGATGTTAATTATTAATGTATGAAATAACCTGTTCTGCAGCTCTAAATATATTCTGCAGAAGTATTATAGCATTGAGATATGGAAAAAAAAAAAAAATCATTTGAGAGTTTTAAGAGACATACATGCATTGAGAAGAGCGTTTGGTCCTCCCAGAAATTTCACAGGTTACATATTTCAGTTCATGTGGTCTTTTCTGCATACAAGAGTAGATTTCCCACAGACACAGATGTTTATGGACCTATTTTATACCAGAAGAGGAAGAGCGTGTATGGAGGACCACTACTGTCTGTGACTTCTTGCTGTCCTGAACTGTGAAATACTTGAACGTTTGCAATTAGTAAGCCAATTATGAGCTACAGCTGGACTGTTTACAATGCTCAGATTAAGTGCCAGTTACTCTCTATCAATATCTTCAAATGAATTTAATGACGTTGTTTGCCAGATAATTGGGGCAAGTTATGCGAGGTAATTAGAGGAAGTCACACAGAAATTGTTCCTGTGAAACAGAGAGGAAAATCAAAAGAGGAAATGAGCAGAGTACCTTCTTACCGGTATCTTTATATGGAGTACGTGAATGAGATACTCTTACTTGAAGTCATGTGAACACTTTAAAAATAATGTGTAATTCTGAAGCTATGAAGACTCATACTGAATCTAAACCTATCACTGCTCTCTGCAGTTTTATTTTTAACTTTAGTTTAAAATTTCTAATTTAGTTCAGATACTCCCTAGTCTTTGTGATTTTTCAGCTGGCACAAAAATGCAACCTGCTCTCAGTTGCCATTCTTCAATGTTACAGTTATCTGTGGATGTCCCGGGCAATAGGAGTCTACCACATATCATTAGGGAACCCCTGAGATCAGTCACTCGGTATGATCAGTTGTTCCTAAATGATTCTCAAGCACAGATCAAGAGTTAGTACTGGCCATTCCCAAAAGGCACATTACACATGGGGAATGTGTTTTGAAAAGAGTTTAATGCCATGAACATGGGCTCTGTATGTTGGGTGAATTCTAATGCTAGAAAGCAATCAAGGGAACATTTAATTAGTGACAATAGATGTAACCTCTGTTTATTGCTTCAGACTGGCTTTGAATCCCCTCTTTGTTCTGGGTAACATTTATGCAAGTAATTCCAACTCAACGCTAGGAGAAGTGATATTGTAACAATATGAAGGCAGAGTTTATATACCTATAAATACATCACAGTTTAGCTGATAGTCAAACAAACTAACCTCTTGTAAAATACTGTTGAGAACAACAGGGAAAAATGAAGACTAAATTTGGTCCTGTAAATTACTCTTTCAGATTTTTGTTATGTTCTTTCCTATATAAATTCACCAAAACATATCTCTGAAGTAACATTTCTAAGAAACAAAGAGGACTAGACTCTTCACTGGATCCCCTTATTCTCCTGTTGACAAGGTCAATGAGACTTAAAGTGGTTATAAATCATATTACTGGGGTAAAGTACTGAAAAAGGGCTCTAGCATAAGCAAAAACATAGTCTTACCTGTGGCTTTGGGCATGTTCCTTCTCTCACCAGAACCTTACATTTCAATGACAGCACATTTGAAATCTTGTGCCATAAACAGTTTAATGGGTACAGGGTGCAGCCAGTTCACAAACAGGGGGAAAGACTAGAACCAGGAGACACAGCACTCATTACTTTCTGACTCTTTTACTCAAGAAAAGAATCTCCCAATTCTTGAATCCCTTAACCTCAAATTTAAATACATTCAAAACACTTATACCATTCCTGGAACATGTAAAACCCAGTACCTGGATGTTAATAATGAGTGCATCAGATGACATCTTAAATTGCAATAAATTGCAGTTTAAAAAAAAAAAAAGAAGAAGAAGAAGAAGAAAAACCCTTTAAATTTCTTGCTAAATGTATGACATTTTTATCACTGTAAAATACCTTTCCTCAAAATCTTGCTGTTTCTCCCAGATATAGCCTGATCATTAGACTCAGCTGCTGCACCAGAAACCAAAATAATCTGGAAGCCCAATGACCCCAACCAGCACATTTCTGCCTTTTGAAAGCCTTGCCCAGGAAGTGCTATGGAGTGCAAGACACAGCTGACTGTCTTCAGCTCTTGACAAGCACAAGCTCCTATTACTGCCTTATCATTCTTACTGAAAAATGTTACTGGGTGGAAAAAAAAAGTTGTGGTGGCACAAAACTATGTCAGCTGGTAACTTCCAAGTCCATGGATCCCATACAAGCTTTTAATTGAGACAATACTGCCTTAATACATTTGCCTTAAAATTTTTCAAGTAAATTAGTTTTATTATTATGATAGAGGAAAAGGCCTCGTTGCCCCTGCCCAAAAGCTCCAAGTGAATTGGTATAGGAAAAGGTCATGCACAAATTACAATTATTAACATTTTAATATTAATAATGTATTAATTATGAGAGACGACTAGCCCAGTATTGGAAGAATTTTTAATGGATTTTCTAAACAGTACTTCTGTACATGTTGCTTTCTAATTGGCATACATGACACAGACTTTGTTACAGACAATATAGAATGTTATTTGTTCTCTGCTACCCTTATGTGAACTCATCAGAATTACACTGAAATTGAAGGATGCAGCTATTAAAAACCCTGGCAAAACTTCGCTGGACTTCATAAAGGCACGAACTCATATCATCACTCTCCATACTTTGCAGTACAGGAGACCTAGTGGAACAGCAGTAAGACGCAGAAAACATTTTACACTGTAGGTTCAACCCAGGATATTTTATTAAAAAAAATAATTTATACAACTCCTCCTATTTAGTTATACAATGGAGAGCTGAACACTTGTATTAAGTGTTGGAGCATTTATATACTTTAATAATTCTACCAAGCTACTTCCAAATAAACCCTTCTAAGAACATTTGTGACCAAGCTGTTTGCAGGCTGTTACCAATCATGGGCATTTTGTGATATCTGCACAGATATCTCAAGACATTTTCAAAGGGCCCAGATTAATAAGACAGAAAAACAATTAGCATCCAGTCATAGTCACTTTTGGAAAGTCTCTAAATACAAAAAGAACTAATTGTCCAGAAAGCATGAAACAATAAAGGCTGAAGGATTTAAGCAGAGATTAAGTTTAACCCACTCTTTGCTTATCTAGCCTTTAACCAACTTCCAGTCCATGAAAGAACCATCCAACCTTCTGGCAATTTGACTTCTTTAATAATCTATGGCATAAATCCAAACAAAGTGCATCTCTTTTATCTTTGCGCTTACAGATGCCCTCAGAGAGTTCCAGCAGGCCAGTAAGACAAGAGTTCTCCTTGCAGAAGCTGTACTGACTCCTTTCCAACAGGCCATGTTCATTCATTCCCACACTAATCATATTCTTTATTACAGACTTCAGCATTTAATCAGGTATGGAAATAGGACCTTCTGGAAATAGGAGTTCCCTGGACTCCTCCGTAACCCCTTTTGCGGATGGGATTACACTGCACCCTGCTCTGGAGCTGCAGCTGTTTGCAATGTCCTTCACCAGCTGTTCTGCAAATTCACATCAGAGTTCCTTCAGTGCTGTCAGGAGAATGACATCTGGTCCTGACACTCAATGTACCTACTTTGTCTAATATTTCCTTTATGCTTATCTCAGATTCATCTAGCTCCTCTGACCTATCTGCTACAACAAACGTGCTGTGTGCGGGAAATCTTCCCAGCTGTTTCCCAGCAGTGAAGTCTGCATACTAGAAAAATATCTAATAAAAATATTGTCATGATGGCTGGCAATTTTCCTGTGATTTCCCAATGATTTCCCCTCTCATACATTTAACTAAAATTTTAATCTGGGAGCAAAATTCCACTGCCTCTATGAAGAGAGGAGTTTTCTAGGGAATGTATTAAAGTTTGTCTAGGTTCACACCATACTAATTAAATGTAGAATTTATCCCTGCATACTATTTTAATATAAAGAGTACATATAATTACAGATATGTCTACACCAGGAAGAAAATATAAGGCACATTTTTAACGAGTAAGGAGAAAGCCTGCAAGACTAATAAATGGACAAATATTAGTCAAAAAGTTAATTAGAATCCATAACTAATAGTACAACTTGTCACAGAACATCCTTTTATTCCCCACTATTGCTTCCTGGATTCTTCCTTTATATTTGAATTGCCAAACAGTATATTGTTTCCTACATGCAGTTTGCCAGGAAAATAAGCATAATAAGAAGAAACAGACTAAACAGCTTAGATGATGGGGTGATCTGAGAAGATGTACTTTTGTCTACCAGGAATTCTTTTTGTCTCAGATTCACCAAGCTATGACTTTTTTTCTGGGATTTTCAATTTAAAACAGAAAAAAACCCTCTCTGAATTGAAGCAAGAGTGCTTTTGAAGGATTCGGTATGCTTTTTCTGCAGAGCTCATTTTGATTATGTATTTACCAAACAAGAGTTTGACTAGACAAACTTCCTCTCCTAAGTCATGAGAAAACCACAATCTCTTGGGATGAATGTAATCACGGATAAATTCTCTACCCATCGTAAGTTACTTAAGCAACCTACTTTCTCCATTTGCACCATATGAAATTGCAATTTTACTCTCTTAATTAAAAATTGGTCTTGCTATTAATTTGATAATAACATTATCAATCTCAAATTATCTCAGATAATTCTCTATTTTCCAGATATCCCTTTGTCTTTATATAAATACAAATAATCAATACAGTTCTTAAAGTTTATGCCACCGTGAGTCAGGAAAACCTGGAAAAGATAGCTGAATAAAAACCATTTTGCTAGCTTAAACAATCATAACTGATTGTTTCTGTACTTTCCATATTTTGCTATTTCTGTACTTTCTATTTATTTGAAATTATTGCAAATAAAATTAGTAAGTTCAAGCAGAAATTCTGGACTATTTTCCAGGTTTACTATCATTTTTTGGATCAACAATTTTATATCTGTAGTGCCTAAAGTTAAGTACTCTAACCACTCAAATCTACTGTGTTGTTTTGGATAGTTGATTAAATCATTATGACCTGTGAACCTACCTGCTGATTCTTGAAAAAAGCAGGATGCTAGTATCCAGATTTAAATGATTAATTTTCAGTAGCCAGTTATCAGTCTGAACTGATGTTGAATTAGCTGATGAGGTGAACTTAATAAAGCAAAACTAATAATACAGAGAGGCTTCATTTGAGAAGAAAGCCTCAATATTAGGATTGTTATTCAAGATTAAGGTCTCATATCAGAAAACTGTGTCTGCATGATAAGTTGGGTTTGTACTTGTTTTACAATGCCAAGAGTATCTAGTAATTTATGACCAAGTAATCACAGCAAAGGGATATTCCTGTTAACAGTCCCAGTGCTGTCCCCAACCACCCTGTCTATATGAACTGGAGATAGCAGTGCCTGGAGATCATAAAATAAAACATTTTCATTTTTTTCCCCTGTTCCTGCTAACATTCAATGTAAAGGGAGCACGAATCTGGAAAAATCTGTGTGGGTATAAGAAAGGTATTTTAAAACTTCCTTAGCTCATGTAATTCTGGAGAGATTGAAAAGGAAAATCTAAATTCTGACACACTTCAAAGAACTTGAGAACTGAAGTACATGGGAACTGTGAACATAGGTCTCCGCTAGCATTCCTCATAGGATCGATACAGCTCCAAACCCTCACCAACTCTGGAGATTAGAGTTCTAAACACATAGTTTTTTAAGCTTCAAACCTGGAGCTAATGCTGTAATGAGATTTAGTATGATGTCTAAGAAAGGGAGAAAAGAAAGACAGAAAGTAACAGCTAGGTGCCTTTTAATTGCTGTGATTGCCTTCAGTGTTCTACATGAGGAATCAGGTAATTTGGACATATGTTCACAGAGATCATTGCTAACTTTTCCAAATACTCATATCTTATACCCAAGTCTAGATTCTCTGATGGAAAACATGGAAAAAATGTAAAAATTAAAAAGGGCACATTTTAAAAACTTGCTCAGCTTTGTCTACAGTTTATGCTGCTAAATTGTACAATGTTCTCAGAATCACTTGTCATGCTTTTTCATGAAAGGACAGCTGTTAATTTACTGGTTAACCCATGAAAATCTGTCCTGCATGCCAAGTACTGTTAGAAATCTGTTATATTTGCTGTATATTTACCTTTATGCATTTGCTAGATGTTACAGGCTTCCACAACTTGTTGACATAAGAAGGAAACAAACCCAATTTAAATTACATAGGGTGAAATTGTGCAAGTGTCACTGTGAGTAATACATATAGCAAACCTGCAAATTGACCTGTTAACTTCAACACATGTATTTGAGGGCCGAGGTCTAGATACACAGAAGGATTTAGCCAACTAAACCATCTGGTCGTCACAAAAGTTCCCTAAATCTCAATCTGAGAATTTTTGGACTCTGAGCTCCAACCCTGGGTCCTCTAGCATAACAGTCCCATAGGCGACTGCTGTTGCACAAACACAGACCTGCCCAAGTTCAGACAAATACTAGTATAAAACGAATCTAGGAAAAAACAGATTTAAAATAAACAAGACCTGTGATTTCTTGCAAAACAAGTAACTGAGCCCATGAAATTGCTTCCCAAAGGATGTTTAGGATGCTAAAAGTTTAAATGGATTTAGGAGTCATCAGGCAGCCTTATAGAAATACATGTAGCTCATAGAGTTTCAGAACTGAAAATGTTTGGTGGACAATGGAATGTTTAGAAAAAGTATCAAATCTACCCACCTTGTTCTCATACTTTTTTGTCCTACACTCAACTTATGTGCGCTACTGGGACACAGCATGCACTCAGTAAGTACCTCCTTCACAACTGAAACTTGACTGTCTTGCTTCTGAGAACCATTTAATGAAAATTTTTTTGGGATCCATATACTTATTAAGTGCAGCTGGCAGTAAAGACAGCATTTCCTCATACATCCTGGACTAAAGCACTCATCTCATGCACAGTCAAACCAGGTTTAACTTCCTTCTGTGCCTAGGGGGAACCAGCTTTCCCCACCAAGATAAATGCTCTGAGCATGATGATGCAAAGATGTTCCCATATGTAGCTCCCTTAATCCAATTTTATTTTTTTCTGCTTTTTAAGACTGAATATTCATTGGTCCAGTAAAATTCAGTTCCACTCCCTGTTGCAATGAGTATTTAATAAGCCTTTACTGAAGCAGGCCACCGAGACACTAGGATTTACAGGATCTCTTATTTTCCCTCTTTCATTAGTCATTAAAATCCTGTTGTGCACTGTAACTACAGCTGTGGATTCCCCTAGAGAGCGAGGTGCTGCAATGTCAAGCATTGCAACATCTAAGTCTGCTAGCTCCGAGCGACTACTGAGCCTGAGCACCAACAGCAGCCTTGCTGAGGAATGGCAGCCGTACGCAGCCTCCCATCACTCCACTGACACCTGGGCTCTCCAAGCCCAGCCTGGCCACAGCACAGCTTGCTGTTTTCAGATCTTGAGCATGTGTTGCTAGGAACCTCCGCGTGTGCCACTGTCCCAGGCCTGCATTTTTCTTGTTTATTATAAGGAAAGAGTGAGCTCTGCAGAAACTCTAAGTGTAAAGTTTAGACTACAAACATGTACATGCTTTCCATGACCCATTGCATTTCCAGGCTTTCAGAAAAAGGAAAGGCTGAAAAAAGCTGATCAACTTCCAAATTCATCCCCCTCATTAGCGCAGTGCTTTCAGCAGACAGGATGACATCCAGTTTGTTAAATTATCACTCTTACCTAAAGAAAAAATAATGCCTGTGGTGATGTAGCGTACAAGGACTAAGTAATGCTACAGACATTTGACTCCTGTACCTGAACTGAGAGAATGTTTTTTTTTCATTCAGTCCAAAAGTAAATACCATCATGATTTCCCATGAATCAGGAGCTTTCTAAGCCTTGAAGTGAAAAAACTCAATATATAGGACTGTCTCATATAAGATTATCCTTAGGGATAAACCTTGTTTATGTGTTTTGTCCAAGAACAGATTATAGTGAATCACTAGCTGAATATGAGTCAACAAAGTAATGCTCTTGCAAAAAAACAGACAAACACCAAACTCAGATGTTTATCCACAAGTATTGCTTTCTGCTTTACTGATCACTAGTCGGGCCTTTGATGGAATAGCGCATTCAGTCCTCAGAACTGCCCTTCAAAAAACCTAAATGCAGTGGACTAACTGCACAGGACCCACAAGAAAGGAATTAGTATTATCAGAGCTACAGAAACAATAAATATGAGAAAGGACAGTATTAGGATTTTTTAACTTGTAACATATCATGCTGCAGGTAAAGTACTCTCTCTAAATACATACAAATTTGCTGCAAAAAGAAAGGGCATAGTATGCTTCCATGGTCACAATAGATAAAACAAGAAACAATTTGTTGGAAGAAATATTCAGGTTAAATACTGGGAAAGTTTTTCTAACACTGGAGACAATGAAATTTTGGAATAAGTTGCAGAAGAAGATGTTGAAGTTTTTGCTGCTGGCAAACGGTATACACATTTCTGTCAGGAACACTAGATAATCTCTCTCCTTGAGGTTCCTATCAACTTATTTTCTATAACTCTGTGCAAAATCCATAAGAATTCCTGGGGAAAGGGCTTAAAATCCAAATCCCTTTGTAGCCAAGTTAAATATGGTCATTTGACTACAAAACAGGAAACCCTTTTGGTCCACGAATCTCCATTTTTCTGACGGGTTGTAAAGCAGCCCCAGGTGAGATGGTAGGTTATTACACCTTGCTGAGGGGTAAGAACTGTGGTTTTAAGTCTTTCTCAGCAGATGGAAAACTTACAGCGTCTCCCACACTCTGTAGAAGCATGACTTCTAGCGTGCTGCAAACTGCTTTAACGGGTTTTTTTAAAAAGTCATTATCCTGAAGCACCAGTGTGAAGCCAGGCTGTAACACACTTCCTTGAAGCTCAGCATGCTGCCTTCTACCTCTTTCCTTCAACAGCCACTTAATAGCAGGTGTGCAGCAGAGATCATCTCCATCATGCACAGAGCAGAAATCAGTTACTTCCTCTTCCTATAAAGGAAAAAAATAATACTTAGTGAAAAAGAGATACCTTTTTCTCCAGTACCTCAGAGTATGATTTTCTGTTGCCTTACATGTGCCGAAATCTTAATCATTACAGCCTAGAGTTAGAAGGTGCCCAGGATTAAGGGTGAGGGAGGAAGCATTCTGCAAAGTGTCTCCTTGAGCTTTCAGCTAGGTAAAGGGGTAGCTTTAATGCTTCTCTAGGTGGAAAAGGCACAGCTTTGGTGCTCCGGTGCATGGCTTTCACCTCTCATCGTATCCACTTCTGCTCTGAAGAACTCTAGGATGAAAGGAAGGAGGCAACATGTGCTGCAGTTTGCCTGGTTCTTCCCTGGGCAAAAATGAGCAGGTGAAAGGAGATAATTATGTCTTCCTACCCACACTGAGCATCATTTTAAGAGCTGGCACTTTCTAGACCTTACAAACCTCTCAGCCTTAGTCTGTGTCATGCTTAATCAAAGACAAGAAAAATAACATTTGCAGATGTTTTGATTTGATCAACAATCTTCTGTTTTATTAGCTGTGAGGTTCGTCTCACGTTTCCTCAGATGTGTCATGTTAATTCTTGCCATACTAGATGCACAAATCATACTGGGTTGCTGGATGAGACACAAAGCAAAGTGGCTTCCCTAATTATGTGTAATATCTACATGGTCTTCCAGACATTTAAGAGACTGAGAGCTTCAGCAGTACTGTTACAATGCCAAAACCATGGGGAAAAAACATTCCAGAATGCTTTGGGTTTTTCTTTGAATCAGTGACAATTTCAGGGATAATAAAGGAAGCTGAAGTCCCCCCTTTTAGCTTTATTTTATCAGCCTTCAGTGGAAGACATTATTTTCAAAACTGGAGATATATGGATCAACTACACAAAAAGAACTTGTCTGCAGAGAACTTTGCTGCTGCTTAGATGGCAGTCCATCACAAGCCCATCCCAATGATCTTGCTGTACTAACGTGTACAGCTACATTGCTATACAGCATTAGGAATTGTTTGTGCCATAGGAAACGTAGTTATTTGTTTCCATAGTTACTGGACTCTCTCTGAGAGAATTCAGTCAGTTGTACACTCCCAGCAGGACCTGGATCTCCACTGGTGACTAGTCATGAGTTTCAAGGCACCTGCTGCAGATGAGAACTCCCTTCCTGTACCCTGCTGTGTTTAACATCATTATCCTGGAAGCAAAGCCATTCTACTTGTCCTCTGTCCTGCTTCTTGGGCATTGCTCCAGCAATGATCAGAAAGACGAGCTTTACACACAGCCATAAAAAAGGTTACTTGCATACAACACCTAATAGGCAATAATTGGACATAAATCAGTGCATCCTATATTTCAAAATATAAAACTGGTTTTTAATAAGCAGATAAAAATCCAAGCCCAGCAGCGTTTGTTTACAAAGCTAGTGAGTATATTCCTCAACCCAACACAGTAGAATTTACTAAGTGGAGAGAGCAACACTGTCCTTTTCAAAAGACTGAATTAAATGAGTCAGCAGGACAGGCTGTTATGAGATAACAAAAAACATCTTCCAGCTGAGACAAGCAAAGAAGCAATGACTCAAACACAGCAGGAGTATCTGCTACACAAAGCAGAATATCTCAGTCTGATCCATTAGGTTCAACAGGATCAACAGCAAAAGTAAAAAAAAAAAAA